>JASPKP010007738.1:0-10000 GCA_030674155.1 Stramonita haemastoma
AAAACTGAATAAAACTACATTTTAGTGCCCCCCGCAAGTTAATGTAAAATGAATTACCATCCTTTGTTCCAAAAACATATAAAAAAAATAATTATGCTGTTTTTTCTGCCCCTCCACCATGGAAACTGAACATCGTAAAACTGAGGGGCCCCAACTGGTTAAAATCTGTACCCTGGCTGTTTGAAGGAAGTTTTTTAAACAGCAATCTTTTAGATTGGTGCCGGGGCTGGAAGTTCGTACAACCCAGCGTCTGCTTTTTCCCTTTTTCCGCTTCTCCCAGAAAAAGGTATGCACGGTCGGCCAAATTTTTTCGGGCGAGGAAAACGTGATCCCGGGGTTTTTGGGGTGGAGTGGGTCTCTGAAAAAATTTTTTTATGAGGGGTTTCGGGTTTTTTCATGGGAGATAAAGGAAACTTTTTTTCTCACCAAACAATTCAAACATTTTAAGGGCCCAATTAAAAACGTCTCTTTCCCTCTGCAGATCTGCATTTTTGGGTGGGAGCAATTTTGCTAATTACAAATTTTGGTGTCGGGAAAAGAGGCTGTAACTTTTTTGACATTCCTAACCAGGTTTTTTACTGGTTTCTTTGGGTCTGTGTCTTTCAAAAATAAATTAAACCCCAAACAATGGATTAAGGACACACGGGGGGGGGTTTTCTTCTTTATCCCCCTTTGCTTTGACAGACTGGTGAATCCCCCCAAATTTTTGGTGTATGCACTTTTACTGCATCAAAGCCATGGGAGTGACCTATGGGTTTTGCTTTTAAAATTCCTTCCCAAAACCCGGAATCGTAAACTAGGAAAACCCTTTTAGGGAACTAAAATTATTCTTTTTCCTTTAAAAAAGTAGAATTCGTTTTAAAAACGTCATCCTTTCCCTTTTTTTCGACATCACTGTTTTTTTGACGAAAATTTCAAAGGCCCGGTTTTGGGGTTTTTTTTGTTTTTCCTTTTTCCAAATTTTTAGGCCTGGGCTATCAGGTTAAAACTGCCCCTTTTTGGTGGTGGCATTTGCGGGGAAAAAACAGCGGCTGTTTCAGGGCTTCTGCATAGGGGGTGGCGGCAGGGGGAAATCGGGGGACCCGAAGAGCCGGTCGGGGGTTTCCTCTGGTCACCATGCGGGAGGTTCGTTTGGGCGGGCTTTGGGTTTTTGAAAAGGCGCGGGTGGGGGCCAGAAGGCGTCCCGGGGTCACCAAACGGTCCTCTGCAGAGCATGATTTTCTCGCTGAGAACATGACATCCTGTTTGATTTCAGTGATGATCGCTTTTGGAGAGGAGAAAAATCGGGATCGTTGACGTGTTGCCATTGATTTTTTTAAAGGCGTCAAACGTCTGTTTTTCCCGCGGGGGTTTTTTGGATCCAAGCGTCTCCTTTCTTGTCTGGGTCACATTTCGTTTGGATGCTTTCACATCCAAAAAAAGCGGGATCTGACCGCTGACTTGGGGTTTTTTTTGTAAATTATTTGTACAAAAAAAAACCCGGTGCACAGGGATAAATTTTCTTTACCCCTTACTGCCCGCCATGTTGTGACGTCATCCCTCGGTGTGTCGCGCGCGCGCGTTTTGGGGTTTGTGTATGGTGTGTTTTTTGTGTTTTGAAAATGCCCCCTGCGCGCCCCGGTGTTGTGTGTGGGGGTTTTGTGTAGGGGGGGGTGGGGGGGGGGGGGGGGGGGGTTCAAAAGCTACAATGCTTTTTGGAGCTCAAAGCACGTCTGTCCCATTTAAACACTTCTCTTTTTTTGTCGCTGACTCCACCTTTCGGCATTGAAAACTAGTTTTTAAAAAATTTTTAAATTCGCTATTCGGAAAGGGTTCAAAGAGAGGGCCTGTAACGTTTTTGGTGTGTGTGTTGTGTGTGTGTGTGTGGGGTTGGGGGGTGTGTGTGTGTGTGTGGTGTGGGCGTGCGTGCGGGGCGTGCGTGCGTCCCGCGTGTGTGTGGGGTGTGTGTAGTGTGTGTGTATGTGTTTGGGGTGGGGGATGGACCAGGGAAAAGGTAGTATTTTGGGGGTGAGAGAAAAGAGAAACCCTGAAACACTGAAATTGTTTCATGTAGATCGGTTTTAGACCACAATACAAAGTGGGGGGCATAGAGGGGTGTGAAATATAAACAAAGTGGTTTTAAAACATATTACTATCAACAAAATGTTTTTGAAAAAAATGAGTACTTATAAAAAGCAAAAATTTTATTTGTACAGTGGGGGTGACCAAAATTTGGGCAAACCCAAACCAAAACCAGTGGGTTTTTAACACTAAAAAAATGGTGATAAACAAAAAACCCCAAACAAAAACACAACCAGAGATTTACAGTAAACCTCCAGAGCAAAAGGGGGGTTTCGGGGGAAAATAATCAGGGGGAAAAATCAGGAATGAGCAGGGCAACAAATGAAAAAACCCCTGGGGAAAAAGGGGAGAGAGAGAGAGAAGAGAGAGAGAGAGAGAAAAGAGAGAGAGAGAGAGAAGAAGATGAAAAAATCTTGGGGATGTGGTTTTTTTTTCCCCAATTTTTTTTTAACTTGTATTAAAGGGGGGCAAAGGGATTTTAAAACTAAAAAGAAATAACAACAAACAAGCATCGGCAAAACCGCATGGGGAAAAAAGGAAAAAAAGGAACCATGAAAACCCGTAAATTTAACAAACTGTAAAATACTTTTTTTCCGTCTTGGCCCAAGAAAACAAAGCCTACTTTTCCTTTCTTTTTTTGTTGTAGTTTTTTGTTTTGTTGTTGTTTGAAGATTGGGGGGGTGGGGGGGTGGTGGGTGGTGGTTGGGTTTGGGGTGGGTGGTGGGGGTGGTGGTGGTGGGGTTGGGGGTGGTTTGAAGGTGGGGGTTGATGGTGGTGGTAGTGGGTGGGGTGGTTTTTTTTTTTTTTTTTTTTTTTTAATTTTTTTTTTTTTTTTTTGGCAAAACCCGGGGTTTTCAGAGTTTGGGTTATGTCAAAGGGATAAATATTGTTTATCGCTGAAGGAAAATACATTTTTCAGCCATGTAAACAAAACATTTTACTGTGTTCTGTTTCAGTGCCTGAAGGGGAAATTCCCCCACTTTTCTAAAAGAAGGGGGGAACTTCAGAACCTTTCCCCCGCTTGTTGGGTGTCCCTTTTTTTTTTCCCCCACCCTTTTGGCCCCCCCCCTCCCCCCCCCCCCACCCCCCCCCCCCACCCCCCCCCCCCCCCCCAACCCCCCCCCCACCACCACCCCACCCAAAAACCCCCCCCCTTTTGCATGGTGGCGGTCGAAAACTGTTAATTTCCTGTCGTTTTGGGGGGGTGGTAGTGGGGGGTTTTTTTTGAGTTGTGTGGTGGTGTGGCTGTAAGGGGGGGGGGGAGGGTTTGGGGGGGTTAAAGTGGGGTGTTTTGTGTGTTATGTGTGTATGTGTGTGTATTTGGAAAACCCCCACACACACACAAAACACACACACACACCACACACACACAACACACCCCACACACAAAACACCAAAACAAAAAACCCCCACACAAACCCCACACACAACCCCACACACACGCACACACACACACCCAAAAACACACACACACACAACACACACCCACACAAAAACGCACAAAACCCCACACCCCTTTTAAAGGGATCTGCATTCCCCGTTCAGGAAAAAAAAAAAGTTTTTTTTGGGGTTTTTAAAACCCAAAACCCTGAAAATTTTTCCAGGATATTTATGTAATTTAAAATTTTTTTATTTCTTTATTTATTTTTGATTTCGAAAGTTTTTTGGATTAAAAACAAAAATTTTGCTTTTTTAAAAACCCCGTCCCCGTGGGGTATTTTAGTTTTGTCAAACTGTCGGGGGGTATTTTTTTACCCTCATAAAAACCCGTAGTAAAGTCGGGGGCTTCCCACTAACCTTTTTAAAAAGGGTGTGAAATTTTTTACATACGTGTAAAATTTTTTTTTCCCCGAATTGAATTAAAAAATAAAGGCCCAAAAGGGCCAAAAAGCCCCCCCCCCCCCCCTCCCTTAAATACCCCCCTTTTTCCCCCCCCCCCCCCCCCCCCCCCCCCCCTTTTTCTCTTTTTTTTTCCTTTTTCCAAAATTTTGTCACCTTTTTGGGGTGTGTGTGTGGGGTGTTGTGTGGTGTGTGTGTGTGTTGTGGTGTGTGTTTTGTGGGGTGGTGTGTTTCGGGTGTGGGTGTGGGGTGTGTGTGTGTGTGGGGGTGGTGTGTGTGTGTGTGTGGGTGTTTGCCCTGGTGTGTTTGTGTGTGGGTGTGTGTGTGTGGGGTGGGGTGTGGTGTGTGTTTTTTCGTGTGTCGTCTGTCTGTCTGGTTTTTCTGTCTGGGCTGTCTGTGGTTTGGGGTGTGGTGGGGGTCGTCGTGTTGTGTGTGTGTGGTGTCTGTATGTCTGGTCTGTGGCTGTGTGGTGTGTTTTTGTGTGTCGTGTGTCCCGTGTTCTGTGTGTGTCTGTGTGTCTGTGTGTCCCGTGTTTTGTGTTGTGTGTTTTGGTGTGGCGGGGGGGCGTGGCGTGGGGTGGCGTGGCGTGGGTGGGCGGGGGCGGGATTGGGGGGGTGTGGTGTGGTGTGGGTGATTTTATGGGGTATGTGTGTGTTTTTGTGTGTTGTTTTGTGTGTAAAGGGGGTTTTTTTTTATGTGGGGCATGCCCTTTTGTGCACACCCTTATGCTCTAAAAACGTGTATAAAGTGGTGTAAACATTTTCACTTTCTGAAAAATGTTTTTCCCCGACTTGCAAAAAACAAAGCGGATGTGTTAAAAAATTCCCCCCCCCCACCCACCACCCCCCCCCCCCCCCCCCCCCCCCCCCCCCTCTCCCCTCTCCCCCCCCTCCCCCCCATTCCCCTCCCCCCCACCCCCCCCCCCCCAACCCCCCCCCCTCCCTCATTTCCCCCCCCTCCCCCTCCCCCCCCCTCCCCCTCCCCTTTCATTTTTCCTTCCCCCTTTTCTCCTCCTCTCCCCCTCCCCCCCCCTTCCCCCAACCCCCCTCTCCCTTCCCCCTTTTTTGTTTTACCCCCCTTGCGGTTTTTGCCCCCTGTTTTTTTTTTTTTTTTTTTTTGGGTTGGGGGTTTTGTGTGTGTGTTGGGGGTGTGTGTGGTGTGGTGTGTTGTGTGTTTGTGTGTGAGCGTGTGAGGGCCCTGTGGCGGTGGAGGGGTGTGTGTGTTACGTGCCCTGCATATGTGTGTGCATGTGTGGGGGGGCGCGCGCGTCAAAGGGGGGGTATGGGACGAACCCCAAATTGGGGTCGCCCAGCGCGGGGCGCGCGCGCGCCCACGCCGGGCCCCCCGCGCGCGGGTGTGTGTGTGTGTGTGTGTTTTGTTTGTGTGTGGGGTTTTGTGGTTTTGTTGTGTGTGTGTGTGGAAAAAACCAAAAGAAGCAAAACAAGCAAAATAACTAAAGAAAGAAAATAAAGAAAAATTGTTCGCGATAAAGGATAGGTTTTAAAACCCCTAAAAATTCACTACTGCTGGCCTTTCCTCCGACATAAAGTTCAGTCACGCGACCCTGCAGCTTTGTGCACAACAATTTTGCGGACCCTTTTGCCAAATCAATGGTCCCGACCCCTAGCTTGATGTTTTTCTCTTGTTATACTGGGTCATTATCAATGGGACAAATTGCGGGTTTGCCCGGTGGTCAAATTGGGTGCGCCCCGTGTCTGTTTTCCCAAAAGGGTTTGAATCTCGTTCAAGAGGAATTTTCCCCCCCCCCTGGGGTTAACATGAAAAGCTGACCTACTTCCCCCAAAAAATTCATTCCGAAGGGGACTAAAAACTGAGGGCCCTGTGCGAAAAGCACTTTGAACAAACTTGCGCACAAAAGTTAAAAACCTGTTTTGCTTTTCGGAAGTGGGAGGGCCCGTGTGTGCCGGGGAATGGATACAAAAATTTACAAAAATAAACATACCCACGGGACTTGAGGGAAACCCCAAACACTGCCTTTTTTTGTTTTCCCTATCCCTAGAAATAAAAGAATAAAAAATCAAAAAAGTTTTGACTGCTCATTATGAACGCCCCTACTGCTAGATCTCCCCTGTTAGGGTTTTGGGTTTTGCGCTCTGCAGCCCCGACTGGCCCAAAAGAAAAAATCGACACCTTACTCCTCTCATTTTTCAATCTCTCCCCCCTGCTGCCTGTTCCACAGAGAGTAAAATATAAGATCATAAATTCTGTTTAAAATGTCTCCACAAAACAGCACCCTCTTAAACCCTGTGAATGTCTTCACGGGGGTAAAACAAACCCTTTTCGTTCCCCCTCCGCTCCGGCTGCAATACCTTATCCTTTAAAAAATACCTAAATCCAAAAACCCATCAAACCTTGGCCGCCGCCTTTTTCTATTTCTGGGGCCCTTTAATCTGGAAAAGACCCCCCCTCCCCCTCTTTCCCTTCGGGAAAAGGGCCCCTTTTACACTTTTAAATTTTAACCCTCAAGAAAACCCTTGTTTTCAAACCTAAGATTTTTGCCCTTTTGTTTTCCCCTTTCCATTTTGTCCCTCCCCCTTCAACCTTTGAAAATTTTTCCCCCCCCTTTGCCCCTTTTTCCCCCCAAAAATTTTAAAACCTCTATAAAAGTTTTGTGTGTGTGTGTGGTGTGTGGTTTTGTGTGTGTGTGTGGTTTTGTTTTGTGGTTTTGGGGTGTGTGTGTGGTGTGTTGTGTGTGTATTTGGGGCCCGCCCTTTTTCCCAATTTTTTTTAGAATTTTCCCTTGTCCCGTGGTTGCTTGTTTTGTTGTGAGGGCCCAGTGCAAGCCTTTGATTTGTTTTTAACAAGATAAGCGCTATAAAATTCCATGTAAATTTTTATTAAATTTTTAAACTATGTTTATATTAAAAGATTTGTAGAGGATAAAAAGAATTTTGTGCCCCCCTTTTTCAGGAAATCTTTAATGTGTGTGTGCGTTTCGCTCCCGGGGTGGGGTCGTGCGTGTGGTTTTGTGTGTGGGGTGTGTGTTGTGTTTTGCTGAGTGCGTGCGTTTTGTGTGGTGTATGTGTGTGCAAACGCGTGCCGTGTTTGTGATTTTTGGGGTGTTTTGTGTGGGGGTTGTGGTGTGTGTGTGGGGTGTGGTGTGTGGTTTGTGGTGGTGTGGTGTGGTGTGCTAGTGCGGTTTCGTGGTGTGTGTGTGTATGTGTGTGCAAACGCCCTGCGCGTGTTTTTTAAATTTGGGGGTGGGGGTTTTCCCCGCGTGCCCTGGGGTGGGGTTTGTGTTTTGTGTGTGTTTTGTGTATGGGGTGTGCACTTCGCGTGTTAAATTTTGTGTGTTTTGCGTGCGTGCCCGGGGGTGTGGGGAATTATGGGGTGTATGGGCTAAGTGTGTGTACGTTTGTGTTGTGTAAGAAAAGTGTGTGGGAGGGGGGGTGGTTGAGGAGGGGGGGGGGGAGGGAAAAAGGGGGGGGGGGGGGGGGGGGGGGGGGCCCCCCGGCCCCCAAATTTTTTTAAAATTTTATTTTTTATACAAAAATAAAAGCCTCCACTTGCCCCCCTTCCTTTTTACCCATTCCCCCCCCCGGGTTTTATTTTTGTTTTTTTTAAAACGGGTCCAATTTTCCCCCCGGGAAAACCCCATGGCCTATCCTTCTTCCGAAAAGCGGAAAAGGGAAAAAAGGGTGTTTCACACATTTGGGGGCCTCGGTTTAAAAAATCCCCCATCCGAAGGGCCCTTTTTTGGGGGGGAGTGGGGCAACCCCCCTGTGTTAACCTCCAATAAAAAAAAAAAATCCCCTCCGGACCCCGGGGAAACAACCCCCGGGGCGCAAAATTTCGAGCACCGTGGTTTTTCCGGGCACTAGGGTAAACGAGGGGAGAGAGAGAGAGAGGAGGGGAGAGAGAGAGGGGAGGGGGAAAAGGGGGGGGGGGGGGGGGGGTGGGGAGAGTTTTTTATTTCGTCCCCCCTTTAAAAAACAACAGACAACCAAACCCCCCCCCCCCTAAAATAAAGGAAACCCCAAAAGAATTGGAAGGGGGGCCCCCTTGGCCCCCCATTTGAAAACCCTTGATTCGACAATGTTTGGGAAACCCTAAATGGCCTTTTTTCTCTGGCGTTGGGCGCAATCCCTGTTTTGCGCACCCCGCGCGCCCACTGGGGTGTACTCGTGTAATTTGGGGGGTGTGTTGCGCGCCGGCCCGGGGCCAAAGCGTGCGTTGTGCGGTGTGTGGGGTGGGGTTCCGGTTGTGCAGGGGTTTGGATTTGGGGTTTGTGTGTGCCCCGCCCCGCAAGGTTTTCCCCCCTCTCTCCCTTCCCCCCCTCCCCCGTTTTTCTCCCCCCCCCTTTTTTTTCCCCCCCCCCCTCCCGGGCCCCCCCCCCTCTCCCCCTCCTCCCCCCCTCTCCCCCTCCCCCTCCTCCCCCCTTTTTCCGAAATTCCCCCTCTCCCCCTCCCCCCCCCCCTCCCCTTTTTCCCCCCCCCCCTCTCTCTCTTTCTTTCCTTTCTTTTCCCCCCTTTCCCTTCCCCCCCCCTTTTTTCCCCATTGTTTTCCCCCTTTTTCTCTCTCCCCTGTTCCCCTTTTTCTTTTTCCCCCCGGTTTTTCTCTGTTGTTCCCCCTCTCCCCTTTCCCCTTCCTTCTCTCTCTGTCCCCTTATTTTTTCTATTTTTTTTTTTTTTTGTTTTTCTCTCTCTCCTTTTTTTTTCTGTTCCCCCCGGGGGCCCTCCCTCTGTCTGGTTTTGCCCTTCTAAAATGTTTTTTGCCCGGTTCCTAATCTGGGCTGTTCCCGTCTTTTTTTCTGTTTTAGGTTCTTCTGCTTTCCCTCTTCCCCCCTCTCCTCAAACCACACACACAAACCCCAACCCACACAAATATGGGTAAACACTACCCCTAAACAAAAACCCTAAAACACAAAACCACACACCCCAACCCCACAAAACACACACCACACACACCCCCAAAACACACAACAAAACACCAACCCCCCCACAAACCCCACACAAAACCCCTACTTTCGTAAAACGGCCCATGGGTATACTCCCCCCCCCCCACACACCACACCCACGCTTAAACCCCCACCCCCCAAACCCCCCTACAAAACCCCACACACACACCACACACACACACAACCAAAAACACACAAAACACCCACACACCCACCCCCACACAACCACACAAAAACCCACAAACCACTTGGGGATAAACCAAAGTAATTTTATCTTTGAAAAAAAATTCATGCCCCAAATTTGGGGGGGGGGGGGGGGGGGGGGGGGGGGGGGGGGGGGGAGTAAAAAAAAAAAAAAAAAAAGCTGGGAGACACACCACAAACCGCCCGAAAATTTGGAAACTGCAAGTGGGGGCCCCACTTAAAAAAGAAGAAAAAAAAAGAAGAAGAAGAAAAAAAGGGGACAGTAAAAGGAAAACCCTTGCCTTTTACCCCTTTGGGCAAGATTGTGCATTGTGTGGGTTTATGGGTTTTTTTTTTTTTTTTCCCCCCGGGGGCCCCCCAAAACAAGGGGAAATAAATTCTCCCAAAGCCGTTTTTAATTTTACCCGGGAGGAATCTTCACGTGATTTGTGTCAATTTATTTTGTTTCAAAAGTGCGGGTTTTAAAATTCTTACACGGATGAAACGCTGATGACAATACATATTGAGAAAACGAGCTCTGTTCCCTTTCCCTCTCTTTTTTCACGGTTTTCCCCTTTCTGTTTTCCTTGTAAACGTGTTTTCCTTTCACTTCCCTTTTTCTTTCCCGCGTCTTCTTCTTTTTTCCCTTTTTTGGTTCCCCTTTTTTTTTTTTTTCTTCTTCTTTTTAACCCTCTTCTTCTTCCCCCCGGCTTTCTCTCTTTTTTCTTCCCCTTTTTCCTCTTCTTTTTCTCTAAATTTTCTTTTCCCTTTTTCTCAATTTTTCTTTTGAAATTTTTTTTTTTTTTCTTCTTCCCTTTTCTTTTTTTCCCTTCCCTTTTTTTTTTTTTTTCTTCTTCTTCTTCTTCTTTTTCTTTCTTTTTTTCCCTTTTTTTTCCTTTTTTTTTTTTTTTTTTTTTTTTTTTTTTGGGTTTTTTTTTTTTTTTTTTTCCCCCCCTTTTTTTTTTTTTTTTTTATATTTTTTTTTTTCCTTTTTTTTTT
>JASPKP010007740.1:0-2500 GCA_030674155.1 Stramonita haemastoma
GTAGGCCATCGTGTGCCGGTGGGAACAGTTGACAAGATTTACAAAACTGCAGACACACGCAGACTAGATGTAAAAAAGCACATGAGTGCCTATTCCATTATCCTCGATATAAAAGAATAAAATATATAAAATTTTTTGTAAAAAATGAATAAATAAAATAAACCGGTCCGTTCTGTAGCTATTGCAATGTTTTGCCACTTTTATTGTCTTCAAAAAGAGCTCATATCTACAGTTTTATGCCAGTAGAATTTCCTGTTGATCGCTATATTCCCACCATTGCTTTTTGCCATATCAGGGTAACAACTCAGTTTTCAGAATTTGTCGATGCACACACACACACACACACACACACACACTCACACTCACACACACACACACACACACACACACACACACACACCATCATAAGTTCCTCCGCAACTTCTGCTACTATCTTTTATCTACATCATCATAAGGAATGAGAAAAACAGTAGTATGAAAATAGAACAGCGAACGGATGGCGTTACACAACCGGTGGGACCCCATCTGGGCTTAAGCAAACAATACATATGATTGAAAAAAAAAACACCCCTTAAAGGTGAGCAACACTTCCATGTAATGCTGTCCCGAGAATTCTGAAGAAAAAGAATTTTGGCGAAGAAGAATTTCAAAGAAAAAACTTCCTAAGAAAAAGAATTTTGAAGAAGAATTCGGAAAAAATGCAAAAAAAAAAAAAAAAAAAAAGATTTGGGAGGAAGAAGAATTGCAAATAAGACGAATTACAAAGAAGAAGAATTGCAAAGAAAAATTGCGTAGAATTGCGAAGATTTGCAAACAAGGAAGAGGAGGAGGGGGAAAAGGAGGAGGTGGAGGAGAAGAAGAAGAAGTAGAAGGACAAGAACAAGAAAAAGAACAAGAAAAGGAACAAGAAGAAGAAAATGCAAGGAAGAATTGCGAAAAAAAAGAATTGCTACCACACCACACCATATCATACCATACCACACCACACCACATCACCCCACACCACACCACACCACACCACAACATACCAAACCACACCACACCACACCACACCACATCACCCAACACCACACATCACACCTCACCACAACATACTACACTACACCACACCACACACCACACCACACCACACCACACCACACCACACCACACCACACCACACCACACCTCCTCTCACCACACCGCACCTCACCACACACCACACCATACCACACCACACCACACTACACCACGCTGCACTGAACTACACGACACGACACGACACGACACGACACGACACGACACTTACACACACTACACACAATCCTGTTCCACTTTTCGTAAGAGTTGTCTACCGGTGGGAACAGATGACAAGATTAAAAAAACTGTATACACACGGGGACTGGATGTAAAAAAGCCCATGAGAGCTTTTTCCATTATCCTTGATATAAAAGATGAAAACCACACTACTCTACAGGACAGTACAACACAATACACTATACTAAACTACACTAACACTGCACCGCGACGCACGGCACTACACCACACTGCGCTACACTACACTATACTACTCTGCACCGCACCGTACCGCACCACACCGCACCCCAAACAATACATACCACCCCACCCCACCCCACTTGACAACTCTACACTACACTACACTTCACTACACTACACTGCACTACACTACTTTACACTACATTAAACAACACATCACTGCAAAGAAGACCAATGCCATAAAAAATCTAGATGATAAAAACAACATCCCCAAAACATTACAAAATGAAACATTAAAGCCCAGTGTGTGATAGTAAAAGGCAGCAAAGAGCAATACTCTTATGTGAAGAAGATTGCATTAACAGAGAGTCAGCCACACACACACACACACACATACACGCGCGCGCGGGCGCGCACTTAGACACACGCACACACGCACACATACATACATACATACATACATACATACATACATACATACATACATACATACATACATACATACATACATACATACATACACACACACGCATACATGCATGCATGCATAGATAGATAGATAGATAGATAGATAGATAGATAGATAGATAGATAGATAGATAGATAGATAGATACATGCACGCATGCATGCATACATACATACATACATACATACATACATACATACATACATACATACATACATACATACATACGCACGCACACACGCACGCATACACACACATACACACACACATGCACACACATACACACACTTACACACACACTTACACACACATACACACACATACATACATACATACATACGTGCGTGCGTGCGTGCGTGCGTGCGTGCGTGCGTGCGTGCGTGCGTACGTTTATTTATTTATTTATTTATTTATTCTTTTATATCGAGGATAACAGAATAAGCAATCATGTGCTTTTTTTCATCCAGTCCCCGTGTGTATGCAGTTTTGTAAATATTGTCATCTGTTCCCACCGGCACACGATGGCCTACTCTTACGAAAAGTGGAACAGGATTTAA
>JASPKP010007740.1:5000-12395 GCA_030674155.1 Stramonita haemastoma
AGCAATATTTTCCAGCTCTGTCTAGTTCAAGCAGCATTTGGTATGCCTTGTATGGTAACCTTTCAGCACACATTTGCAGTAATCTAAACCAGTATCTTAACACAGAGACAAAGGAATTCACATACAGGGGGTATCGTCCCAAATCGCCATATACCATTTTGTTTGGTGTTTTGACTGGGACACCTAAGAACCCTTTGCATGCCATCATATGAACTTTTTCCACATGATCTAATTTTGATAACCCCCATATTTCAGATGAATAGAGCAAGACAGGCTGCATTTTTGCATCAAAAATCTTAAAGAAAGTGTTAGCAGTCATTTCTTTATACTTTTGAAATGCTCTATTAAATTGTACAACCGTTTTCTTACCCTTAGTCACCAAATGCTTTGTGCCTCTCTTCATACTAAGCATTGTTGTAAACTGAAAACCTAAATAACAATAACTATTAACTACGTCTAGCTTTTTATCATTGAAATACCATTGCTCATGTCGACCTAAATATCCCCCCTTTCTAAATACCATTATTTTAGTTTTATCAGTGTTTACATTTAGTTTCATTTCATCACAACACCTGTGTAGGATATTAAGCTGGTTTTGTAAAACCACCTGCTGTTGTTGACAATAATGCTACATCGTCAGCAAAAAGTAGGATAAACACTTCCATTAGACCTGGTAACATTTGGATACCATGTTTTCCCCCTGCATCTATGTGGTTGGCTAACTGATTTTATATAAAGAGAGAATAATGTAGGAGACAGGACACAAGCCTTGTCTGACCCCAACTGGGCATTCAAAAAATTCTGTAAGTTCATAATTTACACGCACACATGAAAGCAATGAAGAATACATAGATTTCAAAGATGCTAAAAACTTTCCCTTAACACCCTGGTTTTTCATGCATTTTAGAAGCTTATCATGATGTACAGAATCAAACGCTTTTTTGAAGTCTACAAAAGCAACATATAATTTCTTACCTTTCTTTAGCATACACTTTTGTACAATTGCATATAAGTTATATATTTGATTAAGCGTGGAATAACCCCTACGAAAACCTGCCTGACTCTCAGAAATCATTTCATTTTCTTCCAACCAAATGTACAATCTTGTATTTAACACTGTGGTATAACACTTTGATACTATACTCAGTAAAGATACTCCTCTATAATTGTCTGTTTTTTCAGGATCTCCCTTTTTATAAATTGGTATGATTATAGCTTTGGACCATTCAGACGGATATACACCTGAGGTAAATACAGCATTGAAAAGTTTTACTAGGAACCCTAACACACTTTTACCCCCATTTTTTAACATTTCACCCGAAATACCATCCATCCCACTTACCTTCCTTAATTTGAGTCTTGCAATAGCATGAGTTACCTCTTCTTCAGATATATCTTTGTTTAAAAAATGATCTACGTCATCCAAAACATCAACATTAACATCTTCACTCTCAACAGTCTCCCCATTCATACAAAAAACTTCTTTGAAGTAATGAAACCAATCTTCATTGCTGATGTTGTTGCAAATTATGTCCCTGTTGCCATATCCCATCCTTTTCACTTCCTTCCAGAACTGAGAAGAGTCTGCAATGTTTTCAGCTAAAAGTTCAGTTTTCTTTTTCCTGTAATTTTGTTTTTTTGTTTTCAATAATCGTTTATACTCTTTCCTTTATTCCATGTAAATCAACCTGTCTTCCTCATTTCTGGTCACTCTAAAACATTTTAACTTTGCTCTACTTTTTTTTTTTGCAAATTCACATTCATTGTCAAACCATTCAGATTTTATGGTCTTGTGCATGGGTACTTTTCTAAACATGCAGGTGCTTGCCTCTTTTAAGCATTTGACAAAGATTTCCAGAGCGTTTTCTATATTGTTTTCCAAAGCATTTGTGGAGAATGTAAGTTTTTCTTGAATGTCTTTGCTATTTAGTGTGGTTACAAAATCATTTTTCTTAGTTTCGTCCCACACAACTTTCTGGCAGATTTTTTTCTTTGATTTCTGTTGAGATGTTGCTTCTGTGCAATTGCTATTAGTTTCCATCTCCATACAAACTGGTAGATGGTCAGATTCTGTTAGGTTTTTAACCAGCAAAGATAGAAGTTTAACCAAACTAAATAAACCCAGAGATGCAATGAAATAATCCTCAACACTTGAACCTGAAGGTGATATAAATGTATAGCTTTCATCAAAGCCTGGATCACAGAGACCATTTAATATGACACAGTCAAACATGTTGCATAACTCAATCAGCTGATTACCAAAAACATTTGTACACATATCATGTGACTTTCTGGGCAATTTTGAACTAGGATAATGATGTAAATTCTTAAAGTTATCATAGTCATCATCTAAACTGTAATTTTCACATGCGGTTCGTGCATTAAAATCCCCCATTATCAGCAATCCAAAATCATCATATGCATTTTGAAGATCTAATATACACTGCTCCAAAACTTCTAAGCCATAGACATCTTGTGTTGTTTTTCAAAATGTAGAATCAGAAGGAGGAATATACATGCAAATTAACATAGTATCATCAGTGGTACCAAGTAAATTCTTGTGCATTTTTATAACCACAGTGTTTTCTGTCTCAACATGAACTTTATCAACACATGAACTGAATTTCTTTTTAACCATGACAATTACCCCACCAGAGTATCTCCCCTGATGAGATAACTTTTTAGCTTTAGCAGTAAAAATAGAGTAATCATGAAAAGTGTGAGACTCAAATTCAGTTCCAATAAAAGTTTCCGTTAAACAAATAGCATCATAAGCAAGAAGAAAATTAATGAACTCTTTGTTTTCTAGTTTTGGCAAAAGGCCATGCACATTATAGTTTAGAAAACTTATACACAACTTATTTACATTAAGATTGGATGTTGACATCCTTGAAGTTACTTTCACAAACTGTGGCCTGGCCGAATCCCTATTTAGTGCCACTGGAGGCACCATTGCCTTTAGACTTAGCCTGAGAATGCCTGTTTGAGTTGGCATGTTCTTTCGAGCTACAACAAGAATGTTGTTTGCTGAAAGAATCAGAGATGCTTGACTGACTTCTTGATCTTTCAGGTAATTTTCAACCTTTTTGTCTGGAGACACTTTGAGTTGTGTCTCGTCTTGGTCGTAGACCCTGTTTTGTGGACCTAGACAGTCTTCCCTGTCTTACCATTTGCTTTGGTTTAGTAAGTGTTACCTGCGTTACCTGGGTCAGTGGAGTCCTTGCTGCATTGGCCCATATGTACGTTACAATCAGACATGTTGTCAGTATTGAGTCTGTGGTCATTAGTAACAGCCCCAATTGGTCCAGTAATGTCTGTACTGTCTGTTTTGTCTTCAATGTGTGTATGGTCCACTGTCGTGTCATCAGTTAAATCACTGCAAAGAGTTGCTTTCTTCATTCCAACCTCTGCTCTGTTTATGTCAGGTATGATATCTTCCTCGGTCTCTTCATCAGTCACTTTATGCTGTTTATGTACCTCCCTGCTAAATGTGTCATCTTCACCTTCTTTGTCAGACATGTCAACACTGCTCTCATAGTTGTCAGGTATGTCTTCATTGTCCTCTACTGTATTTGTATCCTCCTTGTCACTGTCTTCTTTGTTGTCATCTGCTACATTGGAGTCATCCTTGTCACTGTCTTCAGTTTTATCAACTACAGTCTTTTGTCCTGTCATATACAAATCTTCACTAGAAAGATGACGTGCCCCACAAAGTCTTCTGTTTCTCTGGGGCGTGTCTCCTTCATGGTCACTGACATCACATTCTATGACTGTGCTTACATTGTGCTTTCTTTTTTGCTGTTGACTGAAAGTACACACATCAGATTTGCGGCTTTGACTAGGAGAAGTTGGAGATCTTCTGCTCCTGCCTTTTACAAAGATAATTCTTCTGCTGGGCTGGGCCGTTCTCCCTTGTTTTGCCGCTTCACTGTAAGAGTAGGGTCCAGGACTGACTGGAACACTGCCCTTCTCTTGACTGTTTACTTGGACAGGAGTATTTCTCTGCACTCTCTGCTCGCTGTCCTTTATGGCAGTGTAGGGGTAGCTGGGAGGCTGACCTCTGTTTGCTGCCTGGACACCCTGATGTGGCTGTGGGGACATGCTTCGTCGGGGCTGCCTTGGCCATGACCTGCCATACTGCAGTCGACTCTGATGATTGACATGACTGTACTCTTCCTGGTGGCGAGCATACAATCTGCTTTGTTGCATCCTCTGCTTCTCAGACTGGTTGTTGTTGAAAGAACCTGTATCTTGTTTTCTGATGTATCTGCCATCTTGAACTGGAGGCCAGTGTTCTTCTTGGGTGCTACGAGGCTGGCTGGGCTGTCTTCTTCCCCCATGGAATGTTGAAGGTTGCTGCTTTTCTCTGACATGCAGCTTTCCATGTCGATAGAAAGCAATCTGTCCCTGCCCCCGATGCCAATCCACAGTTTCTCGCTGGTGCACAGTTAGGTCAGAGGCTACTTTAATGCCACTTCCTCTGAGGTTCTCTCGGAGCTCATGGTCTCCCAATATGGCCATCTTGTCTGCCCATCTGCAGAAGTGGACAATGATGGGTCGTGGTTCTCCCCTCCAAGAGCATGGTCTTCCAACTCGATACGCCCTTGATATGTCGTTTAGTTGCCAGTTCATGTAAGGGGCATGGTCATTGAGAATACCCACAATACAGTTTGCTGTTGTGTACTCAGTGTCACCATCAAGTTCCGGCACATTGATGAACTTGACATTACATGCTTTGGTGGCTTGTTCTGTAAATTCCACTTGTCTTTCAACAGCTTCAAGTCTGTCAAGAATGAGCTCTCTGTCTTCTCGTATTTCTTGAATGTCTTTTTTCTGTTGTACAACATATTCTTTCAATGTGTAGATTTCTTCAAAGAAGCTGGAGATTCTGGTATCCAGATTTTGGAATTTTTCTTCAATGCTACTTTTTATTCCATTTCTATGCATAAGGAAACCCTGTTGAATTTGTGTGAAACGCCAGTCAAGCATTTGCAGTATACCAGCTGGAGGTGGTAAGAATTCCTGCTGAGACATTTCTTTTTCGCTCGCAACACCTGTGGGCAATAACTTGGATTTTCTCCTCTTACAGCACTTGTGGTCACCAACTTATTTTTCCATTTCCATAACCTGTGCCCACTGACACGTACATCAGATACATGTGCGGGCCAAAGGTTACAAGGGACACAACTCTTGAGAACAGATGTTATGAAGTTCTGTCCCTTCTTCGCAACAGGTCCTGCACTAATTCACAACAAACTGCACGTGCAACACATGGCGGTAAACGGTCGCATTTCAGGACAGTTTCGATTTTCATTCATGAATATATGTCCTTCTTTAAGTCATATTAATTAGTAAAATGTTAATATCTCCTTAACCACTGACCTTTTTAGTAAACAGACACCACCATCAGCTGCACACAACAAACAACTACACTACTGCAAAAAATCTCCACATTTGTAGAGGAACAGAGTCCATTTTTTCAACATTTAAGAGGAGCAGTTTGAACACTCCACCTTTGAAAAATTTAAAGAGCCACCATGACAATAGAGAGAGAGAGAGAAGAGAGAGAGGAGAGAGAGAGAGAGAGAGAGAGAGAGAGAGAGAGAGGAGAGAGAGAGAGGAGAGGAGAGAGAGAGATTTCATTTGATTTTTTCTTTTATATCGAGGACAATGGAATAAACACTCGTGCTTTTTTTCATCCAGTCCCCGTGTGTATGCAGTTTTGTAAATGTCATCTGTTCACACCGGCACACGATGGCCTACTCTTACGAAAAGCGGAACAGGATTTAACGTGTGTGCAAGGTGTTCTGCGTGCGATCACACACGGGGCCTCGGTTTAAAGTGTCATCCAAGGACTTTTGGGGAGAGTGGAGTCAGCACTGATGTTAACTCCAGGAGAAAAATCTCCTGAACCGGACTCGAACCCGGTCGTCAAATTGCCAGCGCAATGTTCTGACCACTAGGCTATTCGAGAGAGAGAGAGAGAGAGAGAGAGAGAGAGAGAGAGAGAGAGAGAGAGAGAGAGAGAGAGAGAGAGAGAGAGAGAGAGAGAGAGAGAGAGAGAAGACACAGAGAGACAGTCAATCCAATCCAATGATGTGGCTTATAGCCCCGCCGACCACATAGGCCATATCAGGGCTATCACCTCGTCACATTTTAAAACTCTATTAAAAGTGTGCGACTATGTACAGTTTAAAACGAGGTATAAAACCAACTCAACTGTCCTTGCTTGTATCGACGCCCCGGCCGACCATAAGGGTCAGCCCAGGACGGCCCCCGCGTCGTGGGAAAACCCACAGCGATCACACTTAAAACGAGATAAAACCAAAACCAGGTTCCTTAAAACAACCTTGTCCTTAGAGACCAACCATACCACTTTCATTCATATCAGTGGAAAAAAACCGGATTCTCTCAGGAAGTTAAAAATGGTGTCCGGCGGAACATCCCGAAAGAGGATCTTTAGGGAGTCCGCGGTAAAATGCTTGTGTCTAATATCCTGAACATCCCGACACTCCAGGAGCAGATGCCTGATGGTGACCCGCACATCGCAAGTCAAGCACCACGGGGTTCCCTCGCCTTTCAGCAAGTGAACGTGAGTGATGTGAGAATGACCCGTGTGTATCCTGGTGGGCACTGTCGCCTCCCTTCGGTTTTTCACACCCAGAGGGAAAACCCCTTTCACGTTGGGACGGATCCGAAAAAGTTTGTTGTCCGTCTGAGCGTTCCACTCCTCCTGCCAGAGGGAATGCACGTATTGCTCGCTCCTAGGTTTCAGATCCGTGAACGGCACCGTGGACCCGGAAACCTCCTGCTCCGTGGCACGCCTGGCGAGTCGGTCAACCGTTTCGTTGCCCCGAATGCCCGCGTGGGACCCACACCAAAACCACGTCACACCTGTCCCGTCTCAAGGAAGTATACAGCTCGTAGAACTCCTGAAGCCTAGGGTGGTTTACGTTCCTGCAAGCGATAGCCTCCAGAGCAGAGAGCGAGTCCGTACAGACCAAGAAGTCTTTCCTTGCTGATCGCCGGATCAGTCGCAGGGACAAGACCAGAGCGCTCAGTTTCGGCCGTGTACACCGAGGCATCCGAAGGCAGGCGCTCCGAAAGCGCTGACTCCTTGATGGCGGGACAATAGGCGGCGCAGGCCACCCCCTCCTCCGACTTGGACCCGTCCTAAAAACCCTGGTGTAGGACGGATACGACGCACAGAGTTCTCGAAAGAAGACCCCGTACGCCGTGGAGCTGGTGACGTCTTTCCTGTGAGAGGCAAGCTCGAAACAAACCACCAGGGTCTCCACCATCCACATCGGCTCCTCTGGCCACTTTGGAAGGTCACAAATAACCCCCAAATCGATGCCCGCCTCCCGGAGATGGGGAAGGATCCGAATGCCCAGA
>JASPKP010007741.1:0-5000 GCA_030674155.1 Stramonita haemastoma
GATGTGCTCATATTTTTTCTTTCTGAGGACCAGACGAGCTGCAGAGTTTTATATACGTTGAAGGGAGTGGTTGGATGATGCTGGCAGACCAGCCAAAAGAGAATTGCAATAGTCCAGACGTGAGAGAATAAGAGAAGTGACAAGTTTGGATGTTGCATCAATGGTCAGGTACTTTCGAATTGCGCTAATACGCCGCAGTTGATAGTAGCATGACTGACAGGTTTGGGTAATGAATTTTTGCATGGAGAGTGTGTTGTCGACAACGACTCCTAGATACTTCACACAAGTGGATAGCGGAACTAACGTATTACCGAATTTTATTCAAGTTGTTGGAATGGAGGAGAGTTTGTATTTTTTTTGTGTTTTTTTTTTGTATTTTGTATTTTGTACCACTTTATGTCACAGCAGATTTCTCTCCGTGAAATTCGGGTTGCTCTCCCCGGGGAGAGCGCGTCGCCACATGTGCAGCACCTACACATTTTTTTTTCTTTTTCCTGCATGCAACTTTATTTGTTTCCCTACCAGAGTGGCTTTTTTCTACAGAATTTTGCCAGGGTCAACCCCCTTGTTGCCGTGGGTTCTTTTACGTGCACTAAATAGTGATGTGTAACACACGGGACCTCGGTTTATCGTCTCATCCGAAAGACTAGCGCCCAGACCACCACTCAGAGTCTAATGGATGGGGAAAAAGTTTTGGGTCCAAACGGGGTACGAACCACCGCACACTCCGACCCGGGCTTTTTGCTTTCTAGGCAAGGCGCGTTACCACCTAGACCACCGATTGTGTTTGGTGCCTACAAGCATGGCTTCGGTTTTATCTGCATTTAGTTGTCATTTGTTTTGTATCATCCAGTGTTGGATATCTTGAAGGCAGCTAACCGGTTATATTTGTCAAGAGAGAAGGAAGATTTTCAGGTGTATCACTACTTTGAATCTGCGAGTCATCAGCATAAAAGTGATAATTGATATGATGACGGTCTATTATATGTGACAGTGGAGCAGTATAGAGGGGAAAAAGAAGAGGGCCCAGAACTGATCCCTGAGGGACACCACATTCCAGTTTGGTAGGTGCTGACTGAATCTTGTTGCTAATTGAAAATAGAAACAAAGAGAGGGATAGAAAAGAGGGAAATCCTACCAGATTATTTCCAGAAGATGGAGATGCTATATGCTCTCTCTCTCTCTCTCTCTCTCTCTCTCTCTCTCTCTCTCTCTCTCTCTCTCTCTCTCTCTCTCTCTCCTCTTGGGGATGGATAGCCTGGTGGTCAGAACATTGTGCTGGCAATTTGGAGACCCGGGTTCGATTCCGGTCGAGGAGATTTTTCTCCTGGAGTTAACATCAGTGCTGACTCCACTCTCCCCAAAAGTCCTTCGGATGAGACTTAACTGAGGCCCCGTGTGCGAACGCACGCAGAACATCTTGCGCACACGTTAAATGCTGTTCCGCTTTTCGTAAGAGTAGGCCATCGTGTGCCGATGGGAACAAATGACATTTACAAAACTGCATACACACGGGGACTGGATGTAAAAAAGCACAAGAGTGCTTATTCCATTATCCTCGATATAAAAGAATAAATCAATCAAATCAATCAATCAATTAATCAATCAAATCTCTCCCTCTCTCTCTTGAATAGCCTAGTGGTCAGAACATTGCGCTGGCAATTTGAAGACCCTTGTTCGAGTCCGGTCGAGATTTTTTCTCCAGGAGTTAACATCAGCGCTGACTCCACTCTCCCCAAAAGTCCTTCGGATGAGACTTTAAACCGAGGCCCCGTGTGCGAACGCACGCACAACATCTTGCGCACACGTTAAATCCTGTTCCGCTTTTCGTAAGAGTAGGCCATCGTGTGCCGGTGGGAACAGATGACTTACAAAACTGCATACACACGGGGACTGGATGTAAAAATGCACACGAGTGCTTATCCCATTATCCTCGATATACAAGAATAAATCAAATCAAATCAAAATCAAATCAAATCTCTCTCTGTCTCTCTCTCTTCTATTCCCTAGAAGTTTATGACTATAAAGAGTTGGATATTCTTCCTTTAAGTCTGAAATGTCGCTTTGATAAAGGCCCATTTATGTATAAAAATCATTAATAATCTAGCTCCACGATATCTTTGTCAGAAATTTCCAGTGAAAACAGTTCGAAATAAAAGTGTGGTTGTTACTCCTCGACCAAGAACTGATCCTTTTATGTCTTCTCTTGTGTATTCTGGTACCAGATTATGGAATGACATCCCTATCTCAATTGAAAACAATAGTGTATCATCTTTCAAAAAAGTGTCCCACACATAAGTGTTCAATTCAATGTGATTGACATTAGTAAGCTCCCTTAGAACTGATGTGGGGGGGGGAGGAGGGGGGTGCGTGTGTCTTCCTTTTAACGTCTATCCACTAAAAAGTGATTTTAGACAAATAATTTTGGGGGGGAATGGTGGTGTGTTTGTGTGGACAGGTGAATGGAGGATAAATATATATATATATATATATATATATATATATATATATATATATATATTAAAGTCTAATTATCAGTAATGCTTGAACCATAAAAAGGACAAATAGAAGCAAGTAATCTTGAGTAAAATAAATGCTACAATATCTGTGTGTGTGTGCGCGTGCAAGCACGCTTGCGTGCATGTGTGTGTGTGTGTGTGTTGCGCGCTTGCGCGTGTGTGCATGCGTGTGTGTGTGTGTGTGTGTGTGTGTGTGTGTGTGTGTGTGTGTGCGTGTGTGTGTGACTGTGTGTGTGTGAGTGTGACTGTGTGTGTGAGTGTGACTGTGTGTGTGTGACTCTGTGTGTGTGTGTGTGTGTGTGTGTGTGTGTGTGTGAGTGTGTTTTATGTGGGTTTTAACAGGCAATAATTATCATCGGTAAAATTGAAATGTTATTAAAACAAGAAAAAGGTAAAGTCCAAACTAAACTAAACGGGCAACTGGACTTTGAAGCAAACATTCACAAATTCTGAACATTAATGAAAAATCACTGAAAATATTTTCTAATGAACAATCGGGAATATTGGGCAAAAAGGTTTTTAAAACTTTACATTCAAAAATCAAATGAAAAATTGAAATGTTTTCACCACAACAGCACGTAACGCCTGTCACAAATTTTGTTTTATTTTGCATTTAGCTTTAGTCTATAAAGTAGCGAGATTACTTGTCTGAGCTTCGCCATACTATAAAGTGGAAAATTCGAAACTATATTTTTTAAGTTATAAGCCTTTACAATATGATGTTTAGAAATGCTACCAAAATCTTTAATAATTTCATTTCATTCTTGGATTCTTTTTCCAATAGATTGTAAGTCTCAGAAATTGAGAGTGGATATATTAAAATTGTTGATCCTTTCTCTTGTTTTGCACCCCTTTTAGCAGCGCGATCTGCCCATTCATTGCAATAAAAGCCAAGATGAGAACCCAACAGAAACTCACATCTGTTCCTCTTAAAATAAGACAATGTATTAAATGATGAATTTCTGTCACAATATTACAATGCGGTTTTACTGAAGCAGATCTAAGTGAATGTAGGGCTGATTTTGAATCAGGTGCGTGCGTGCGTGCATGTGTCAAGTCGGGCTTTTGTTTCTGTGCAATTGCCTTTTTTTCAACATTAATGAGCTTCCTTCGAACTGGTCTTTTTTTTTTTTTTTTTACATTAGTGAGCTCCCTTTGAACTGGTGTGCGCGTGCGTGCGTGCGTACGTACGTGCGTGCGTGTGTGTGTGTGTGTGTGTGTTTGTTTGCGTGTGTGTGTGTGTGTTTGTGGGTGTGTGTTCATGCTTGTGAGTGCTGGTGTGGGTGTGGGTGGAAGGGTGTTACGTCTTGACTTTTGGGGATGAATTGTTTATGGGAGGGGAGTTTTTCGTGTTTGATTGGTTTTGCTTAGTCATTTGACTCGTTAACTTACGTCATTTTTCAATGATTTCCTGAATATCAGTAATTGGATGACAATATGACTTGATTGATTTCTTGCTATCTTACATTTGTTTGTCTATTAATTCAATGATTCATTATATATTTGTTTCATTTTTCCCCATAAGGGCCTACTGTAAAGAAGCCACTGCCTTATCCAATTACCCTCAGTAAAATTTCGAGTTTCGAGTTTTCTCTCTCTACTAACACACACACACACACACACACACACACACACACACACACACACACACAACACACACACACACACACGGGGTAGCCTGGTAGTTAGAGTGATGCACTCGTGATCTGCTGACCCGGGATTGAATCTCGTTCAAGAGGATTTTTCCTCTGAAGTTAACATCAGTGCTGACTCCACTACCCCCAAAATTCCTTCGACGAGACTATAAACCACTGTCCCGTGTGCGAACACACACATATCTTGTGCACACGTTAAAACCCGTTCCGCTAATTTGGAAGAGTAGGCCATTGTGTGCTGGTGGGAACGGATGACAAAATTTACAAAACTGTATACATACGGGGACTAGATGTAAAAAGCATATGAATGCTTATCCCACTATCCTCATAATAAAAGAACACACACACACTCTCTCTCTCTCTCTCTCTCTCTCTCTCTCTCCTCTCTCTCTCTCTCTCTCTCTCTCTCTCTCTCTCCTTCAAATGTTCTAAAGTAATCCCCATCTACAAGTCTGGCGATACTTCTGATCCTTCAAACTATAGGCCCATCTCCATTATACCGATCCTTTCAAAACCACTGGAAAAACATATGAATAAACACTTAGTCCATCATGCAGAAATCAACAACTTACTTCATCCTAATCAGTCTGGATTTAGAATAAAGCACTCGTGTCATACAGCACTAACCAGTCTTGTAGATAATTGGCTATCAAACATCAATGACAATAAATTTTGTGGAGTATTATTTGTTGATTTCAAAAAAGCATTTGATACAATTGACCACAAACTTCTCCTTAAAAAGCTAAACCTGTATAACATTTCTACAAAAACCCTAGGACTACTCGATTCATATCTTACAAATAGGCACCAGTGTGTCTCAATAGCT
>JASPKP010007742.1:0-12394 GCA_030674155.1 Stramonita haemastoma
TTTTTCATAGTCTGTCTCAGTTACAGTAGATGATTTTAAAAGAACTGCTTTGAGTGCTCGTTTGCACATGCTGTTAAGAGGTTTTAGGATATTAGCACTGGCTGTATCAAAAAGCGTGTAGGCATGTAGGAATACTTTTCTGGCATGTATGTTGATAAAGTGTTTGATTTTGCATAATTGGTACACTTGTTTGGAAACTGTTTTGCATAATTTATTAATGTGCATCATCCATGAAAGGTTGTTGTCAATCATTACACCTAGAAGTTTATGGTTATCAACTTCTTCAATAGTTTCATTGTTGATTGATATAGGTGAAGGTCTGGTTGTCATGTTTTGTCTTTTTTGTCTTGTTGTAATAAGCACGATTTTGGTTTTGTTGGGGTTAAGTGACATATGGTTGTAATCACACCATTTGCTTAAAGCAATATAGCTATTTTGTAATGAGGTAGATATTTTGTTTAGGCTGTTGTGGCTAGTATGAATTGTAGTGTCATCATAAAAAAGTTCACATGATTCTTCGATGTAGAGTGAAAGGTCATTAACATATATAGAAAATAAAAGTGGGCCTAAAGCAGACCCTTGTGGTATTCCATATTTTACAGGTAGTGTACATGATTTTGTGGTGTTGATTGAAATATATTGTTGTCTGTTATGCAGGAATGATCTAATCAGCATCATACTGTTAGAAGATATTCCATAGAGCGATAGTTTTCTGCATAGCAGTTCGTGATCAATGACATCAAACGCTTTGGCGAAGTCTACTCAGAGGGATCCACAAAATGTGTTATCATTTATGTTATTGTGCCAAGTATCTACAATGCTAGTAAGGGCTGTGTGGCATGAATGATTTTTCCTAAATCTTGATTGGTTATCAATTAAAAGACCATGATGTTCTAAAAGTTGGCTAAGATATTTCTGTATTATTGTTTCAAGTGGTTTAGATATAAATGATAATATTGATATTGGCCTATAGTTACATGGGTTTGAAGAGTCACCAGATTTATAAAAGGGAATGATTTTGGCCACTTTGAACTGTGATGGGAAGTAACACTTTGCAATACACAAGTTATAGATATAAGTGAGTGTTTGTTATAATTGGTGCTGCGATTTTGATAATTTTCCCATCCAGACCATCTGAACCTCGACTGCTAGTTTGTTTTAATCGTTGGAGAGTCT
The DNA here is from genome assembly GCA_030674155.1 of Stramonita haemastoma. Lineage (NCBI taxonomy): Eukaryota > Metazoa > Mollusca > Gastropoda > Neogastropoda > Muricidae > Stramonita > Stramonita haemastoma. Next base: position 1,177 of record JASPKP010007742.1, read on the forward strand.
GATAAACTTCAGCTATGTTCAATGGTGGTATATTCATGTTTGAATTGATATTTTTGGATCTACAAAAGGTTTTTAGTTTTTCTAGAGAATTTTGTTCAACATTATTTTGTTTTATCAATGAGTCGGTTATGGTTGTGAAATGGGTATTTAGGTGATCAGGAGAAATGTTCTGAATAGTACGGATTGATGATGATTCGTCGGTTAGCTGATTGATAGCTTTCCACATTGATTTCGAATTTTGTTTTGATGAAGTAAGATTTTCAAAGTACTTTTGTTTACTTGCTCGCTTTAATGAATTAACTTTGTTCCTTTGTACTATTGTAATCATCAAATTTTCCTGCTTTTAGTAGAGAGAAGAGAGAGAGAGAGAGAGAGAGAGAGAAGAGAGAGAGAGAGAGAGAGAGAGAGAGAGAGAGAGAGAGAGAGAGCTGTACCTACATGCCACCTGAATCATCAAAATCTATCACGTGTTAGGGTGTTAGGGGTGCAGAGTTGTACAAACCATGATTAAACCCTCTTAGTCCTGGCCAAAAGAATGGACACAGTCTCTTGTAATACCCCTGCCAAAGAAAGGAAACCTCAAGCAATGCCAGAACTACAGAACCATCAGTCTCATAAGCCATCCTAGTAAGATCATGCTGCAGGTAGTCCTCAACAGACTGAAAAACCGAGCGGAAAAAACTCCTGGCAGAAGAACAAGCGGGCTTTAGACCCAAAACGCAGCACAATGGAACAAAGCTTCAATCTGAGAATTCTGATAGAAAAGCATCTCTTACACCAAAAAGACCTTTACCACAATTTCATAGACTTCAAAAAGGCCTTTGACAGGGTATGGCACTGACGGCCTCTGGCAAGTACTCAGGCACTTCAACATTGACAACTGCCTAATTGAAGTCAACAAGGCACTGTACAAGAATGCAAGAAGTGCAGTTTTCATGCACAATCACGTGGGCGAGTTCTTCAAGACTACGGTTGGGGTCTGCCAGGGCTGCCTTCTCTCACCTGTACTCTTCAACCTCTTCCTCGAAAACATCATGATAGAGACACTACAAAACCACCACACTTCCATCTCCATTGGTGGAAGACCCCTTTGCAACCTCAGATTTGCAGATGACATTGACCTCATGGGCAGCAGCAAACAAGAACTGCAAATCCTCACAGACAGTCTAACAGATCAAGCGAGCGCATATGGCATGGAGGTCAGTACAGAGAAATCAAAGATCATGGTCAACAGCGCAAGTAATGACATCACGGAAATAAAGATGAATGGAGAAATACTAGAAGAGGTGGGCCAATTCAAGTACTTAGGCTCCATCCTAACAAAAGATGGCACATCAAACAATGAAGTGAAAGCTCACATTGCAACAGCAACATCTGTTCTAGTCAGACTTGATAGGATCATCAGAAGCAACAACATCAGCTTCTGCACCAAATACCACCTCTACAAATCCCTCGTGATATCTATCCTCCTATATGGCTGTGAATCATGGACTCTGACAGCAGAGTTAGAGAGGAGAATCCAAGCATTGAGAACAAGTGCCACAGAAGACTCCTCAAAATATCATACAAAGAACACAAGACCAATAACTATGTGAAAGAAGAAATCAAAAAGCGTGTGGGCCCCCAAGAGCCTTTGCTCTCCACCATAAAGAGGAGAAAGCTGATGTGGTTTGGTCACACCACAAGACACAACACCCTAGCAAAAACCATCTTGCAAGGAACAGTCGAGGGCAAGAGAAGAAGAGGCCACCAAAAGAAATCATGGGTTGGCAACATCAAAGACTGGACTGCCCAACCCCTGCAACACCTGCTACTAGCCACACAGGATCGTGAAGCATGGAAAAAGATCTCCGTTGCGTCTTCTCTCATGTCCCCCCTACGTCCTTTTGGACATGGGACTGAGTGAGTGAGTGAGTGAGTCCTGAACCAGGATTTGCAGGGATTCAATAATTGCCCCCCCCCTGCCCCCCCCCCCCCCCCCCCCCCCACCCCAATCCCGAACCTGGATTTACAGGGATTTACACACAGTAGATTTCCATCAAGCTGTGACCATCTCTAATTACTATCACATGTCAAAGCTCTATCAGGCTAGAAGTAAAAGCCCTGCTGAGAGTCTGGAAGTAATTATAAGCTTGCTGGTATGTACTTAGAAGGAGGAAAAGGCGAGGGAGCATGTGGGCCTGGCCTGATTTCGTGATGGAATGCGAGATCTAGGGGAAGTTTGTGTTAAGAGAATCCGAATGCAAGAGGGTTAAAAGGGAAGAAGGGACATTGTAACCTAGTTTCCTTGTGACAGACCAGTTTGTTGTGAGATGTTGACTTTGGATTTGTACAGTTTTGTGGAAATTCTTCCCCGGTACAGTTCCTTTTCTTAAAGGGCGGGCTAAAGCTTAGGAAAAATAGGACCTTAATATACCCTGTAACCATGTTGTGGATTCATGCCATGATGACTTTTTGGGCTGTTATTTTCTAAGTTCTCAGTATATGATATGTGTTTTGTGCCCTGTCCCTCTCCCACTGAAACCTTGTGAATGGGCATCTGGCTTAACACAAAAAACATTTGTAATTGTCATTGTCTGTCTGTCTGTCTGTCTGTCTGTCTGTCTGTCTGTCTGTCTGTCTGTCTGTCTGTCTGTCTGTCTGTCTCTCTCTCTCTCTCTCTCTCTCTCTCTCTCTCTCTCTCTCTCTCTCTCTCTCTCTCTCTCTCCCTCCCTCCCACTCTGTTTCAGTGTTTCTCTGTCTCTCTTTCTCTGTTTCTCTCTCTGTCTGTCTCTCACTCCCCCATCCCCCCCCCCCTCTCTCTCTCTCCCTCTCTCTCCCCCTCTATCTATCTATCTTTCTGTACTTAAAAAGCAGAAGATGCAAATAATGTTATAATGCTTCTAGATATGTTTTCCATGTGATCAGTAAAGGTTAGCCAATGTGGGTTTCATACACTAGCTCCTCCATTTGTGTTTGATTTTATCATTACCAATAGACATTACGAGTGTAAATTGTAGTTTGCACTCTGCATCAAATGTTAAAGTATGATAAAAATCATGCATAAATGATCATCTTGTGTGGAAAGGTCGCATAGTCTTATAATGTCTGCAGTTTCTCTTTATATTACTTTCAGAAGCATAGATGAATTTCTGTAATATTACTTTCCTCTACATTTTTGTGCAGCTATTGCAACATTGTTATTATGCTACTACTGTTTAACAATATGACGTGTATTTTTCTAAACCAAGATATTTGTAAACTATCTAAAGCCAAAGTACCATTAAACCATTTCAAAGTCCAGTATTCAAGTTTCCCTTATACAAACACACACACACACACACACACACACACACACACACACACACACACACACACACACACACACACACACACACCATATCACAAGCAGAACATCCTGCACACACTTTAAACCTTGTTCCTCTTTTTGTAAGAGTAGGCCATCGTGTGACGGTAGGAATAGATGACGAGATTTACAAAACTGCATGAACATGGGGACTGGATGTAAAAAGCACATGAGTGCTTATCTAATAATCCTCGATATCAAAGAATCGATGATAAATATATATTTTAAAAAAAAGCGCGGGCGCGCACACACACACACACAACACACACACCACACACACACACACACACCAGCGCGCGCGCGCGCGCGCGCGCACACACCTACGTATACACGCAGACACACACACACACACACACACATTTCTGCAAAACTGCAAGGTCAAAGAAAGTATTGGACCCCACAGCTGTTTCTGAAATGTTTGCAACTGATTGCAATCAGCACTGCTGTTTATGTGCTTTCACACAAGTGAGCAAGCAGGCCAGAGAATAAATGAGCAGGCTGCAGTACACAAGTCAACAACATCTCAGACCATCCCTAGTTTTACAAATTGTCCCTCTGAACATAGGTGCATCAAACCATTTCTAAAACAAAGAAAGAAACCTACAATGCTAATTTAAAGCAAGCCAGTAGTTGTAGAAATTACTGTACAAAGTAGTATATATTTTCCTTTGAAGTCATAGTATAGTAACCTATATGACAAAATGGAAACAGTCATGCACGAAAACTTCTCATTCAGTGGGCAATTTCAGTCTCACAATGTTTCCCAGGTGGGATGAGTAAGTCAGTGAACACATTCTGGGTGACCCCATAGTGTTAGCTGGGCAACTCATAACAACAACAGCAACAACATATCTAATCGATATTCCTTTAAAAACAACACACACACACACACACACACAAAACACACACAACACCCCGCGCGCGCGGCGCGCGCACGCACGTTTTGCTACTCATAAGTGCATGCACATATGTACACATGACAAAATAGAACTATCCATAAAATGTTATCTAATATCGTTATGAAAGAGAAAGAGAGACAAAGAAAAGGGGGATGCATAGACAGAAAATGGGCAGACAGGGGGACAGAGAGACAGTGAGGTGGACAGAGAAAGGGGCAGACAGGTAGAGGCAAGGTAGGTAGGGATAGGGAGAGAGAGAGACAGAGACAGAGACAGAGGGCGAGAGACAGAGAAGAGAGAGAAGAGAGAGAGAGAGACAGAGACAGAGACAGAGAGACAGAGACAGACAGACAGACAGACCAGACAGAACAGACCAGACAGACATAGACAGAAAAGACAGAGAGATAGTGTTTATTTGAACTGAAAATGTTATATGAGATGCTCCTTCCAAATTAAATTCAGTGAAACCCGTGCTTTCATTGATTGGTGAACACGTTCTTCCTTCTGTAGCTGTTGTTTTTCGTTTTCACGACTCCGCAGTAAGCAGTGGGTACAGTGCAAGTGAGAGGTTTATGACAACAGCAGGAAAAACTATGAGGGTCTAAACACGGCACAGCAGGCCCTCAAATGGTGGCGGTGATGGGGAAACCAAAACCCGCGTTGTGACACTGAGTTTGTTACCAGTGGCTGTGAAGATAACACTTCCTTTGTCTGTGGTTGCCAGATTCTGTATTTTGGCTTTGACCTGTAAATGAACATTGCCAACACTCACCATCAGAACAGCATTGTGTGAATGTCAGAAAGAAAAAATTTTATGGCAGTGCGCCTTTTGAAAACTGCTTGTCAAAGAAAAACCCGATGGCATAAAACCCTTCGGCTGTAGTTCTACTCTGTGAAGTCAAAAGTAGAGGGACTGATGAAAAAAACAAACCCGTAACCCAAACCAAACCTAAAGACAGAGAATTGACTTTGTAGAAAATTGCAGACTCTGATGGGTGAGCAAAAAAAAGCCTGATCCAAATTCAAGAAAAAATGATCAGAAGTGCATTCCCCGAGAAAAAAGAAAGAAAGCCCCTATCTTGCAAACCAGGTGTTAGTCCAGGGCCCGTTCATAAGAAGATAGTCACCTCTCGTGCTCACCCTACAGCAATGATGGTGGTGTGATTTTCCCGCTGTGTGGTGCACTTAGATTTTGTACACAGAAAAATATCCCTGGGAATTTATGTCTTTCTGACCTTCTGGTTTTATGAAAAAAAAAAGCAGTTCCAAACACTGCAAAAAGGCATACAGCCAAAAAAGTAAGCATACAGTTTTGGAGACAAAAGATTTTGGCAAAAAAGAAAGTCAGGTTGTGGTGCATTACAGAAGGGTTTTTTTGAGACTGTGGGCCCCAAGCGCTCACAAATATTCTGAAGGTGGTGAATGTATGATGGACAGTTGTTCAAGCCCTGAGAAAAGATTTTGGAGAGAAAAATGGTCACCTTGTTTTCCCGAATATCTAACTCTTGAAGTCGCTGCAGGTGTTGAAAGCCATTGGCTCCTATAAAAATTGTATTTTGAAAAAAAATGTTAAGGAACCAAAACCGTAAAGGTGAAACTAGGGGTTCAAATGTTGAGAGTGTTCTGGGTAAATCAGCATCTTTAGAGAGTTTTGGGTCAAGTTAGAAGGGTGAGTACAAGTGATGTCAGAGGGACTACCTCTAGTATGAGAACATGCAGATTTTTTAATGGGACGAAAATGTTAACAGTGATTCTTGTAAAATAATGTCACTCAAAAACCATGAACTTCATGTTGGAAAGAAAAAGACAGGTAAAAAAACAAGAGAGAGGTGGGAGATCGTTGAAAAAGGTAAGTGTTGTTCCTCGATCAGACAGCGTCATCCCCCAACCTGACCATCCCGGTAGCGAAGTCGGGGAAAGGGGAGGAAAAAGGCTGAGACAGACAAAAAAACAGCCCCTGACACAGACGCCCCCCAGGCGGTATGCACACAGCCATTCATCAACACGTTGTGGACACTGCCCCCAGCCATCACACAAGTCTATTGCAGGCCATTGGGGAAACCGACACCGGAAAAAAAACCCCGGAATTCTGCACTCTCAAGCCTTTTTCACCCCCTGTTTATGCAGTTTATTATCCCTTCAGCGAGTGTAGGGGTGAAGGGGGAGTTGTTTTTAGTTGGGCACAGGTAATACTGTCAGGGCAGGGCTCATTTAATTTTATTTTTTCGTAAGGAAGAAACCTTTGCCTCCCGGGGAAAAGGGAAACAGTTGCTGTGGCCTTAGAGAAATGGAGCGCTTTTGTCTGACAAGAAGAATTCTCCCCAAGGAACATTTTGGATCATCTCTCAGAGCATCCAGACAGTCGAAAATCCCTGCAACTTTATAGTGACACACACTGACCATTGTCACACTGAAAATACTCACATGAAGGGTTTCAAGAAGAATTTACTGTTGTTGACAGTCCCCGTCTGAAATTCAAACAAGAGTGTATGGCATGTTGTAAAATCATCAACCCAAAATAACAAAATGCGAATAGAAAAAATGATGAAAGACTGAAATATCGTGGGTTTTCTATGTATTTACTTTGTCCACAGTTACCTCTAATCAAACACCCAAACCTGGAGTGTGAAATGGCCCCTGGGCAATATTTAAAATTCCCGACAGTGTTTTACCTGAGAGTTTAAAAAATAGGAGACAAAAAATAACATTTTAGAACCAAATGTTGTTTTTGTTTCATATTCACAGGTTTTAATTTCAAAAATGAAATTCAAAATAGTTTACCTATTGTTTCACAAATGGGTCAAATATCCTGTTTGACCCAAATTTAGGAGAATCCCCAGTGTATTCCCCGTTAATGGAATGTACCCAGACTACGTGCGTAGACCACATGTAAATCTCGTACATTAAGGTGTTGTTGCTGTTTACATGAAAACCTATGACAACAAATATTTATTTCCGGGGAAAGGGTTTTGACCATTTTGAAAATCAAGATAGTCTGTAGTTTTTTCGCAAGAGTCCTCCATGAAAAATTACATGGTCTTCTGCCATCCATAGCCACATACTATGACTGCTTCTGAAAGTAAACTTTTTTTTTGCAAAGCAACCCATTTTCTGCAACAAAAAAGAAAATGGGAGGACAATACTTCGTTTCATTTTGTCCCTCTCAAAATCCCGGTCACCCTGCATTGTGCTTGCAACAAATGATTGGCAATTAAGCCAAATTAAAAATGTTTTTGGGTTTTTGCTTTTTAGGAAAATTTCACTCGAGTAAAAAACATGTGGGTTGCCCATAAATTTTCTATAGCCTTTCGAAATTCTTTGCTCAACTCTTATAGATGAAGAATTAAAAACTTTAATTTTGAAATCAGGAACAAAATGGCACACACCCAACACCTTTGGTTGGGTGTTTGTCTTTCTCCCTGAAATAATCTGATTAAGACGGGATTATCTTGCCAGGGAGAAGGGAAAAAATTTCAATACCATTCATAGCCCGAAGATTTGTAAGTATACCATCTGCTGTTCTTCAAATAAACACCTCGAATAGTTTTTAAAAAACAGAACCCGTAAAAATTGAATAGTAGTAATTTAACATGAATTTTTTTTTTGTAAAAAATATGTCCCTCTGTGGATTGTTGTAAAAAGAAAATTTTTTGCGTGATTAGTGTCCAGTAGAATAACAGCTTCTCATCTAAAGGTAGGTCACACAGGGAACAAATAACACAATGATGGATCGGGGTCAGAAATTTTGGAAGACTGCAAGAAAAAGCACACCCAGTAGTGATACTGACATACAGGGGGAAAAACTCCACCCTCTGAAATTTACTTCAGCTTTAACAAGATACACAGAGGGGGACATTTCTCTCGAACAGACAGAATGTTTGGGACTGTCCACATCTGCCTAAGCATCCAAACGTGGGTGGAAACACAGTGTGATATTTTTCACAGTCAGTCACATTGCCATAATATCTAAATTCCCTATTGGACTTGGCAGCAAAAGTTCCATACCAGGGCAGAGACACCAAAAAACAGGGGTCAGGGGTTTCTAGAAGGTTAAAGGTGCTGGGTGGTTCATTTTTGCAGTGGTGACATTGTGTCTCATGGTACTGCTGTCAAAGCCTTTTGAAAGTGAAGTACTTGTAGAAATGAAAGAGCTGGGATTGACACTTATGCCATTGATACAAACTCACTTCTGTTTTTTAATGCTGTTGAAAGTGTTTATTTTCTACGCTTCTAATCAGGTTTACACGGGATTCATGTTGAACTGTAAGCCCTGATTTCTTATATCAAGGGGGGGGGAAGGGGTTAGGGTTTTAAATTTGTTATGCATGTTGTAATGCAAAGGAAAAAAGAAAAAAGACAAAAAGAAGACACAAAAAATTACCAAATAAAAGGGACCGAGACATGCAATGAAAGCCACATGGTACAGCAAAATAAAAACCCTTTAAAATGTAAGATAGACCTAAGCCCGCAAATTGCATACCTAGAACTTGTCTCACTGTTGTGGGCCCTTAGGGAAAAAATCTTTTTTAAAAAATTATTGGATAAAATTTTCATTTTTTTCCTGACATAAAGCCGCAATGGGGTAGAACACATATGTAGCTATTGAAATTTGGGACATAAACTGATTGAAAAAAACCCCAAATTCCTCTCTCTCTCCTCTCTCCCCTCTCCCCTTTAAATCTCCTCTCTCTCCTCCTCTCTCTCTCCTGTCTCCTCTCCTCTCTCTGCTGTCGGGTTCCTCTCTCTCTCCCCTCCGGGTCTCTCTCTCTCTTTTGGTCCTCTCTCTCCGTCTCTCTCTCTTTTCCCTCTTTCCTCTCTCTCTCCTCTCCCCTTTCCATCTCTCTCTCATTGGTTTTTTGTCTTTTTTCCTTTTCCTTTCTTCTTTCCTTCCTTTATCTTTCCCAATCCAGGGGGAGTCCATCTGTTGGTCTGCTTGCCCGGGGGTTAAAACTGTTTTATGCTTGGTCCTTTTTTGGGGACGTTTTTTCGTTGGCAAAGTTGGTCCCGTTAAAAATTTTTTTGTTTAGCCTGGGAAATTTTTTGTGGCTGGTCTTTTTTTTGTCTTTTCAAGGGGTTTTTTTTCCCGTGAAAAATTTTTACTTGGCATAGGCATCTCATTTCTCTTTGGGTTTTTCCCTTTTCTTCTGGCTCAAATTTTGTCGTTGTGTAAACCCCTTCTCTCACTCTTTTATACTTCCCATACTAATGGGGAAAAATTTAATTCAATGTTTTGGGTTCCCTTTCTCATCACCTCTTTTTAAATTTTTCCCCGTATTTATCCTTTTTGTTACAAATAAAACACAGAGTATTTTTTTTTTTTGACTATGTTTTTTTTTTTTGGGGGCCCGTTTAAGTTTTTGTTCATTAGGGGACAAGGGAACACCTCAAAAATACACTCTCCCCAAAAACCCACACACACCCCCATACCTCTTCTCTCTTTCCAACCCCCTCCTAAAAAACAAATTTAAAAAAATAGATAAATAATTTTTTAAAAATTTTAAAAAAAATTTAATAATAATAATAATAAAAAAATAATAATAATAATAATAAAAAAAATAAATAATAAAAAATAAATTAAATTTTTTTTTAAAGTAAAAAAACCAAAAACAAATAAAAGAATAAAGGGATCCCCCATTTAATTTTATTGATAGACCCTTTTCCCCAGGCCAAACATTTTATTTTGTGACCCTCTTATATCAAATTCCTTTTAAAAAATCATATGTAGAGGAATTACTGATTCTGTTTATTTGAAAATACTTATACACATTTTTCCAAATAATATGAAGAAATTAATGTAATTTACGTCTTTCTTCAGACCAGCTGATTCCTTTGTTCCCAAAAGAATATCTGTTTTTGAAAGTTTTATCTGGATATTAAGTTCACTGTTTATTTTTTCTTCTATGAGTTTCCACAGCCTTGCTACAGCTGGATATTGAAAACTCTTCGTCTCTACAAAGTCAGGAGATACAAGGAGAGCAAATTTTAAAAAAGACAATAAAATCATTTTCATTGGAAATTTGAAATAAGGTTCACATTGTGTAGCTGACATATTTGATCAGCACCATTCTGCCCACTGAAAAAGGCACAAAACTCAGTGACGAAATTTTCATGGTAAAAAGTTATGCAAATGGATTACCCACCAACATTACTAAAATGCTTGCTCCAACATTAAACAGCTCACAAGAGGCTACCGACATTTTCTGTAATAGCCTACATCAGCCAGTGATAAAGTACTAGGCAGGAGATCTTGCATAGTTGTAGATTTCAGCACAGAAGTAAACGAAGGAAAAGACAGTGGGCGTTGTATAGGACATTTAGAGCATGAAAGCAGAGGAGATATGCTTGCTTTTTTTGTCAAGCAACAAATTAAATTGCTACAAACTCTGTCTGCAAACACCCCCAAACGAAGTCACAGCACGTAAATCCAACATCACTTATTTAAGAGTTTGAACTTAAGCGCACCCCTTCCTTTTACTTAGTGCAAGGCTGGTCAGTTCCTGCTATAATTAGCACCAGCCAGCCCCAGCTGTGAGTGGATGGGATAGATTTCATAGCAGCTGACAGCAGCTGAAAGTTGGGGAAACTGACAGCTGTTAAGGAAAGATGCATGTTGACGAAAGTTGCAAACAAACTGATTAAAATTATATTGACTGGCAAAGTAAACAGCAGATATGAACGCCAGAGCAATACCAGGGGCAAATAATGGTAGTGTCCACGAAGATCATACAAATAGAGGTAAAGCAGAAAAGAACGTTTTGATCCAGAAAATATATTTTGGTTAAACTGCGTAAAACTGAATCCAAAAGTGTCAATAACATTCAAACTGACACGTTTTTGAAGCAAGTCTGAAAGAATGAAATAAAATAAAGAGAACTCACCTAAAGAGATCAAGAATGACATGAAGAACATAATTATAGACAAGGGTTGCCTAAAACAGCTTGAAAAAAGACTAAAAATTACCAAAGCTTTTTTT
>JASPKP010000774.1:0-5000 GCA_030674155.1 Stramonita haemastoma
AAGAGAGAGAGAGAGAGAGAGAGAGAGAGAGAGAGAGAGAGAGAGAGAGAGAGAGAGAGAGAGAGAGAGAGAGAGAGAGAGAGAGAGAGAGAGAGAGAGAGAGAGAGAGAGAGAGAGAGAGAGAGAGAGAGAGAGAGAGAGAGAGATTGCTTGTTTGATTGATTGATTGATTGATTGATTGATTGATTGATTGATTGATTGATTCTTATCGAGGATAATGGAATAAGAATTCTTGTGCTTTTTTTACATCCAGTCCCCGTGTGTATCCAGTTTTGTAAATGTCATCTGTTCCCACCGGCACACGATGGCCTACTCTTACGAAAAGCGGAACGAGATTTAACGTGTAAGCAAGATGTTCTGCGTGCGTTCGCACACGGGGCCTCGGTTTAAAGTCTCATCCGAAGGACTTTTGGGGAGAGTGGAGTCAGCACTGATGTTAACTCCAGGAGAAAAAATCTCCTCGACCGGATTCGAACCCGGGTCGTCAAATTGCCAGCGCAATGTTCTGACCACTAGGCTATCCGTAAGATAGATAGATAGAGATAGAGATAGAGATAGATAGATAGAGAGAGAGAGAGAGGAGAGAGAGAGAGAGAGAGAGAGAGAGAGAGACAGACAGACAGACAGACAGACAGACAGACAGACAGACAGACAGACAGACAGCACAGACAGACAGACAGACAGACAGAAGCAGAGAGAGAGAGAGAGAGAGAGAGAGAGAGAGAGGAGAGAGAGAGAGAGGAGAGAGAGAGAGAGAGAGAGAGAGAGAGAGAGAGAGAGAGAGGAGAGAGAGAGAGAGAGAGAGAGAGAGAGAGAGAGAGGAGAGAGAGAGAGAGAGGAGAGAGAGAGGAGAGAGAGAGAGAGAGAGAGAGAGAGAGAGAGAGAGAGAGAGAGAGAGAGAGAGAGAGAGAGAGAGAGAGAGGAGAGAGAGAGAGAGAGAGAGAGAGAGAGAAAATGAGAGAGAGAGAACACTGAACACTGAAATGATTTAATGTACATTGGCTCTGGGCCATAATGCATTGGTTGGGCTTGGGGTGTACCAGTGTGTTCTTTCATATTATTGGTACAGCAAATGCACTGATAAGAAATGATTAATCACTGACTGAAGAAGAAGAGGAACACACATTATTTTGTGACGCTCCACCACGAAATGAGTCGCTTAGCACATAACCCACTTTTCCGCAAGAAGCCATTAAAGGCAGGTGGGGTCAAGTTGGCAATTTTCGGATTTTGATGGATTATAAAACTCTAGCCATTATTCCGCCCTGTAATGAAATATCAAGTAAAAAATTTGTGTCCTTTTGCTTTGAAACGTGCTTTAAAAATGCCCAAGCCCTCATTCTGACTATTTATCATGATGCTAAACTTGTCCATTTCTCGTTTTGTCATTTCCTGCAGTCTATCATTTCAACTTGTGATAACTGTTCATAGAATTGTCCGATTTTCAATATGTTTTTCTATTGTATAGCCATGTTATTACGAATTAATAAAATGTCACTAACTAAAAATTGACCTCTGGTGCAATGCGACTCCATATGTGGTGGAGCGTCACATTTACTCTTTTTCATGATTATAAACCTCAAAACAACCATAACCTTATCACAGCTGTGATGTTTAGAAAAAAAACAACATGCATATTGAGTACATATCAAATAGCAAAAGTTATTCAATAAACTACTTGAGAAAACATTGGTTTTCTTTTGTTAATAGAAAAATATACCAGACAAACTACGCATGTACTCACCATTTGCTACTCTAAGCAGATCTGGCAATGATACATTAATACTTTTGCTTAAAAACTTTTCTCTCAAGTTTGTGTATAATTTTATGTAACATCCAGCAGAATGTGGGCTTCATTTTCAATATTCGTTTTACAAAATGGAAACAATCTGTCTTGAATATTATTCCTATGTCTATACACATTATGATGAAGAGGTAAAACTTTAAACCTTGCTTGTGTAATTGCTACACGGAAACTGTACATATCTAGGGAGTTTAAAGACTGCTCTTTTACAAAATGCTTTGAAACGATCCAAAATATCATACCTCTCTTTATCTCTTCTAGTCCCATCCCTTTCCGGAAGGGCTATATCTGCAAATCTTTGTTGAAACAAACCTACAAACGCTTTTACATCCTGACACTTTTTTGCATCCAAACAATGTTAAAACCTGTTTCACACAAAATGTATCTTATTCTTGAAATCCAGCAGTATTTACTATTTCCATCTAGCTCTAACAGCATGCAGTAAGCACTATATTGGTATTCTATTTTGATCCATTTGCAATAGTTTTAACCAGTACTTAATGGTACTTGTGCATGAGTTGACATAAAGTGGATATCTACCTAAATCATCCTATGTTATCTTATTACGTGTTCTTACAGGTACTCCTAAAATCTTTTACATGCCATCAGATGAAATTTCTCAATAATTATGCTCTGACCTGTTTGTGCCCCATATTTCTTATGAATACAATAACATTGGCTGAATCTTGGTATAAGAAAAAAGAAACAGGTACGAATTATCATTTCTCTATACCTATGACAGACTTTGTTTAACTGAATCACTGCCTTCCTTTCCCTAGTGACTAAATGTTCTGTACCACATTTACAGATAACCATTGTTGTAAAACTGATTCCTAAATAACAATACTTATTCACAACTTCTAACCTAATACTATTGTCTGTGTGTGTGTGTGTGTGTGTGTGTGTGTGTGTGTGTGTGTGTGTGTGTGTGTGTGTGTGTGTGTGTGTGTGTGTGTGTGTGCGCGCGCGCGCGCGCGCGTGCGTGGAGAGAGAGAGAGAGAGAGAGAGAGAGAGAGAGAGAGAGAGAGAGAGAGAGAGAGAGAGAGAGAGAGAGAGAGAGAGAGAGAGAGAGACAGAGACAGAGACAGAGACAGAGACAGAGACAGAGACAGAGACAGAGAGACAGAGAGTCAGGAGACAGACAGACAGACAGACAGACAGACAGACAGACAGACAGACAGACAGACACACACACACACACACACCACACACAACACACACACACACACACACACACACACAACACATGCACGCACACACACAGACGGACATAATGACAAACAGACAGACAAGCAGACAGACAGGCAGACATACAGACAGACAGGCAGACAAATAGACAGACAGATAGAGACAGAGAGACAAAGAAACAGAGGCAGAGAGACAGACAAACAGAGACAAACAGACAGACAGAGACATACATACAAACAGACAGAGACAGACTTGTGCATATCTCCTAGACTTTATAAAGCATTCTTTCTTTCATTTTTTTCCACATAAAACACTAAGGACAGTACAGGGACGTGTAGCATGTGTGTGCACGTTTATCCAACTGCTGCCAACACCTTGTAGAAACACGATCTTTCCGCTCTAATCCCTGTGTATTGCATGGCAGTCCCCTGGAGTGGAGGCGTGACTAGAACGTCGCCAACAAGTCTGAAGCCTCACGTAGACAAGAGAGAGGTCGCAGACATGGGTCAGAAGACAGCTACGAGGTTTGGAATTTCCCCCTCCTCTGCTTTCTATCTTCTCATCAAACCAACCCTCTACCAGGCCGAATGCTCTGAATGTAAAAAAAAAAATCTAAAATGTGCAAGTCATTACTAAGTTTTTAGCACAATTGTGACGCTCCACCACGAAATGAGTCGCTTAGCACATAACCCACTTTTCCACTAGAAGCCATTAAAAGCAGGTGGGGTCAAGTTGGCAATTTTCAAATTTTGATTGATTATAAAACTGTAGCCATTATTCTACCTTGTAATGAAATATTAAGTCATAATTGTGTATCTTTTGCTTTTAAACGTGCTTTAAAAATGCCCAATCCCTCATTCTGACCATTTATTATGATGCTAAACTTGTCCATTTCTCGTTTTGTCATTTCCTGCAGTCTATCATTTTAACTTGTAATAACTTTTCGTAGAGTTGTCTGATTTCCACTGTTCTTTCTATTGTATAGCCATTCTATTGCAGAATAATAAAATGTCAATAACTAAAAATTGACCTTTGGTGCAATGCGACTTCTTATGTGGTGGAGCGTCACAGTTATTACATGATGTTCATTCACACAAACGTAGCTATAATCACCGTGCTATAAAATGGCTTCTCTCACTTACAACAATCGGGTTCCTTTCTTTGTATATAATAATTATATCATCAACTTCTCCTCTGCCTTCAATACCGCTCATCTTTCAAACTAGTTTCGCCAAACCTCTGTCCTCTTCTCACTCTTTGAATCCTAGTCGTAGGCTGGAAGACTGTGGAGCTGCGCTCTAGAGCCTGGAGGGCAAAGCTTGAGTCAGAGTGGATGGAAAGCTGTAACTCTTCTGAAAAGCCGAACAGGATTTAACTTGCGCCAAGATATTATATGTGACGCTCCACCACGAAATGAGTCGCCTAGCACATTACCCAATTTTGGGCTAGGAGCCATAAAAAGCAGGTGGTGGTCAAGTTGTTGAGTTTGATATTTTGACCAGTTATTAAACTATATCCGTTCTTCTACCTTGTAATGAAACATCAAGGACTATTTTTTTTATATTCCTTTTGCTTTTAAATGTGTTTTGAGAATACCCAAGCCCTCATTCTGACAACCTGTTACGAAAAGAAACTTGCGCATTTCTCATTTTGTCACATCCTGCAGTCTATCATTTCAATTTGTAATAACTTTGCACAGAATTGTCCAATTTTCAATCTGTTTTTGTATTGAATAGCTTTTTTTTTTATTGCAGATTAATAACTTGTCAATAACTAAAAATTGACCTCTGGTGCAATGCGACTCCTTATGTGGTAGAGCGTCACATATGTGCATTTGCACCCGATACCTTGGTTCATAGTCTCATTCGAAAGACTTTTAGGGGAAGTGGAGTCAGCACTGATGTTAACTCCAGAGGAAAAATCCTCTTGAACGAGATTCGAACCCATGTAAACAGATCATGAGCAAATCACTCTGACCACCAGGCCACGAAAGAGAGAGAGAATGTGA
>JASPKP010000774.1:17500-20000 GCA_030674155.1 Stramonita haemastoma
CGAAACTATGTTCAATGTGTGTGTGTGTGTGTGTGTGTGTGTGTGTGTGTGTGTGTGTGTGTGTGTGTGTATGTGTGTGTGTGTGTGTGTGTGTGTGTGTGTGTCTGTCTGTCTGTCTGTCTGTCTGTCTGTCTGTCTGTCTGCCTATATTTGTGTGTGTGTGTGTGTGTGTGTGTGTGTGTGTGTTGTTGTTGTTGTTGTTGTTGTTGTTTTTTGTCGTTCAATTTAAAGTCTATTCACACTTGGTGATATTAGACTAAACAAACAAACAAACAAACAAAAAACCTATCATAATATATTTACAGAAGACCTGAAAATAATCCTAGCAAAATCAGTAATCAACTGTTTTCTCAAAACTATGTTCAATGTGTGTGTGTGTGTGTGTGTGTGTGTGTGTGTGTGTGTGTGTGTGTGTGTGTGTTGTCTGTCTGTCTGTCTGTCTGTCTGTCTGTCTGTCTGTCTGTCTGTCTGTCTGCCTATATTTGTGTGTGTGTGTTGTGTGTGTGTGTGTGTGTGTTCTGTCTGTCTGTCTGTATGTTTGCCTATATTTGTGTGTGTGTGTGTGTGTGTGTGTGTGTGTGTGTGTGTGTGTGTGTGTGTGTGTGTGTGTGTTCTTACCTTCATGCTATAGAGACAACTACTAATGTTTATATAGTAGTGGCATATTGATATAATTGTGTGGTAGAACCCTTAACTTCTGCGCCACTGAACTTGCCGGCACCTTTCAGCACCTGTCCCAGTCCTCACTGGACACTTGCCAGATAGCAGTTATTTGAAAGACATCAAATATTATCCTCTTCCAAAGAAACCAATCTGATCAGTCTAATGATTGTAGATATGCAGCCGTCACACCTCTAGTGATGACAACATAAGGAAAGTTTGATATCTCTCATTCTCTCCATTACAGAGAAAGAACTTGTCCCACTACAATTTGTACACAGGACTGAAAGAGGTGAGGCCAAACTGCATTTTAACAAGTTGTAAGTTCCTCAGAAAAACATGACTCTGGAATCAGAACAGTTTTAGCTGACTTTAGTCCGGCTTCAAATACAATGCAGTCTTACTTTCTTGTTAACTAAGTACTATCAAACTTTGACACAGGCAGACACTTAATTTGTTTATTGGCTGATTGATTTTATAATCACAGACCACAGATGTGTTCATCAACAAAATATCTATCATAGGGTAGACGTACCTGTACTGGTTCTTCACAGTGTTGTGCTCTCTGCCACAGATTATAGAAAAGGAAGGTGGCAGGATGGTTAAGACGTTCGCCTGCCAACAAGTAAACTGTGAGGTTCTGGGTTTGTTCCCAGCCTCACCCTTTCTTCCCAGTTTGACGAAAAAAATCAAACTGAATGTCATAGTCATTCCGATGAGACTATAAACCAAGGTCCTTTCAATGACTTTTAACATGGGTTTGTAAACAAAATATCATCAGTTTCGACCCCCATGTGATGCTACCAAGACCGTTGACTAGGAAGGACATATACACTAATTATTTACCTATGCACACACTCGCACAGACTTGAACACATTCACACACCCACTCACGAGCGTGCACACACACAAGCACACACATTCACTTCCCTGCCCCCCCCCCCCCCCCCGTAAAAAAAACAATATTATACGGGTGTGCACAAAGAGATCGCTTGCTCGCGATAAAAGCGAGCGCCATAAAGCAAGCGCTTGTAATGTTCAAAATTTGCTTGTGCCGCACAAAAAGCACACTCGCTTTATCACGCCTGGATTTCAAGCATCGCTTGGAGAGCATAAAGAATCAAAAGTTAATTCTTTATCACGAGCAAGCCTGTTCTTATATATTATATATATATATATATATATATATATATATATATATATATATATATATATATATATATATATATATATATATATATATATATGGCATGATTCTTTACGCTTTACGATTTACGATTCTTTACGCTTTCCAAGCGATGCTTGAAATCCAGGCGTGATAAAGCGATGCTTGAAATCCAGGCGTGATAAAGCGAGTGTGCTTTTTGTGCGGCACAAGCAAATTTTGAACAACATTACAAGCGCTTGCTTTATGGCGCTCGCTTTTGAATGTTGAATGTCTCTTGGCTCATTCTCAAATAGGACTGAAAACGAGAAGGGTTCCTTTTAAATTAAGCACAGAAAACAAATGATGATATTCACTTTCCATTTGCCTCTTTTAATTTATCTCTTGAACGCCCATTATTTTGCGTTTTTCTAGGATAATTTTCGGCAAAACACTGTCCAGCGACAATAGTTCGTCTTCACTTGAATCCTCCATGGTGCCAAATGACAAAATTCTACCAGCAGCAAGCGCGATTTTCAATCTTTGTATGTGTCCACCTCAACGACAAGCAAGCGCTTTCATTACACACGCTTGCTTTATCCCGCTTGCTTTTATCGCGAGCAAGCGTTCTCTTTGTGCGCACGCTAAGACAATTGCCTTGAAAAAGACATGACAGCTTATTGTATTTTCAAACAA
>JASPKP010000774.1:22500-37162 GCA_030674155.1 Stramonita haemastoma
CATTGAGCATACACCTTACAGGAAAGACGATAATCCACATATTTTAATCAGTTCCGTCAGATCGCACATTGAAAATACATACTCAAATCATCTAAAAATCTATACAGATGGATCACTTCTTAGCAATCATCAAGCAGGTGCAGCCTTTGTCATCCCCGAATTGAAAATGGAAAAATCATACTATCTTGGAAAAAATCGATCTGTTTACACAGCGGAACTAATGGCAATACTAATGGCTTTAAACTATATAAATGAACTACCTTTTCTTGTCAACCAAATTTTAGTTTGTGTCGATTCAAAATCAGCCCTACACTCACTTAGATCTGTTTCAGTAAAACCACATTCTAATATTGTGACAGAAATTCAACATTTAATACATTGTCTCATTTTAAGAGGAACAGATGTGAGTTTCTGCTGGGTTCCATCTCATCTGGGCCTTTCTTGCAATGAATGGGCAGATCGCGCCGCCAAAAGGGGTGCGAAACAAGAGAAAGGATCAATAATTTTAATGTATCCACTCTCAATCTCTGAGGCTTACAATCTGTTGGAAAAAGAATCCAAGAATGAAATGAAATTATTAGTTAAAGATTTTGGTAGCAATTCTAAACATCATATTGTAAAGACTTATAACTTTAAAAATATGGTCTCGAATTTTCCACATTATAGTATAGTGAAGCTCAGACAAGTAATCTTGCTACTTTATAGACTAAAGCTAAATGCATTTAAAACAAAATTTGTGACAGGTGTTACGTGCTGTTGTGGTGAAAACATTTCAAGTTTTCATTTGATTTTTGAATGTAAAGTTTTAAAAACATATTTGCCCAATATTCCCGATTGTTCATTAGAGAATGTTTTCAGTGATTTTTCATTAATCTTTAGAATTTCTGAATGTTTGCTTCATAGTCCAGTTGCCCGTTTACTTTAGATTGGACGTTACCTTTTTCTTGTTCCAATAACATGTTATCTTATTGATGGTATTTACTGCCTGTAAGAACACACACACACACACACACACACACACACACACACACACACACACACACACACACACACACACACACACACACACACACACACACACAGAGAGTCACACACACCACACACACACACACACACACACACACACACACACACACACACACACACACATATATATATATATATATATATATATATATATATATATATATATATATATATATATATATATATATATATATATATATAATAATATATTGCAGCATTTATCTTACTCAAGTTCACTTGCTTCTATTTGTTATCTTTTAGTACGTATAGTTCAAGCAGTTTCTGATGGTTAGACCTTTTTTGTTGTTGTTTTTTTCTATTGTCCTCCATTCACCTGTCCACACAAACACACCAACTCTCTTTTTTTTTCTTTTTTTTTTTTTTTTCTTTTCTTTTTTTTTCTTTTTTTTCCCCCCAATCATTTGTCTAAAATCACTTTTTAGTGGATAGACGTTAAATTGAAGACACACACACACACACACACACACAACACACACACACACACACACACACACACACACACACCACACACTCACACAACCTCACTTAGTCTTATGATTATAGTCATAAGATCATCATAATCAGAGAGAAGTGAGGAGGGAGAGGGCAGATAGTTGGAGAGGGGGGAAGTGTGGTTTGTTATTTTTGATTCATCAAGTAGATTAGAAGGTGATTTTTGAATGTTGTTAATGATTGATGCTGTTTAATTGAGTCAGAGAGGGAGTTCCATAGCGTAGGGCCTGAGTATAGTAAACTAGTTTTGAATAAGTCTATTCTTGGGATTGGGACACTTGGCTTTACGGTATTTCTGGAATGATTCATTGGGAATTTGTCTTTTAAGGATGTGGGGACATTTCCTGTCAGTATCTTAAACATCATGATGCCTTTGTTATATTTTAGTCTTTGGTGTAGGGGAAGGATATTTAACTGAGTATAATTCCCTTCTAGCAAGGTTGTTTTCTTCAGAAGGACCAGTTTGAGACCACGTTTATACAGACTTAGTAATGGTTTCATGGTATTTGCACTGGCAGAGTCCCACAGGGTTGCAGCATAGTCTATTGAGGATTGTATATAAGCTTGAAAAAACAGTTTCCTTGAATGGAAATCGAGAAAGTGTTTAATTTTAATCAACTGGTAGACTTTTTTGGACAAGTATTTGCATAGGTGAGATATGTGATAGAACCAGCTGAGATTTTCATCAATTGTCACTCCTAGAACTTTGTGGTGAGAAGTCTGTTCGATTACTTCCTTTTTTATGTGAATTGGAAATAGTTTATGTGGTAAATTTTGTCACTTTTGTCTGGTAGTGATAAGCATGCATTTTGTTTTTTGGGGATGGATAGAGATGTGGTTCAGTTCAGTCCATTTGACAAGGTCGTCAGTGCTTTTTTGTAATAAGGTTGTGAGATAGTCAATGTCATTATGGCTCGTATGTATGGTTGTGTCAACTGCAAATAGTTCACATTTGGAATTGATATGTAGAGGAAGGTCATTAATGTATAATGAAAAGAGAATAGGGCCCAATATGGATCCCTGTGGTACTCCATAATGAATGGGCTTTAGTTTGGATGTTGATGTAGCTATTGAGACGCACTGGTGTCTATTTGTAAGATATGAATTGAGTAGTCCTAGGGTTTTTGTAGAAATGTTATACAGGTTTAGCTTTTTAAGGAGAAGTTTGTGGTCAATTGTGTCAAATGCTTTTTTGAAATCAACAAATAATACTCCACAAAATTTATTGTCATTGATGTTTGATAGCCAATTATCTACAAGACTGGTCAGTGCTGTATGACACGAGTGCTTTATTCTAAATCCAGACTGATTAGGATGAAGTAAGTTGTTGATTTCTGTATGACGGACTAAGTGTTTATTCATATGTTTTTCCAGTGGTTTTGAAAGGATCGGTATAATGGAGATGGGCCTATAGTTTGAAGGATCAGAAGTATCGCCAGACTTGTAGATGGGGATTACTTTAGAACATTTGAAGGCGTTGGGGAAATAGTTCTTATCAAGGCAGAGGTTATATATATATGTTAGGGTGTCTGTGATAACTGGAGCTGATAATTTTAATATACTGTTGTCTATTCCATCAAGACCACGCGTTCTTGATTGTTTGAGGTGAGTCAGATAGTTGTAAACCTCTGAGACAGTCATGAAAGGTATGAGAAGTTTTGAAGGAATATGCTTTTCTTGGCAGTATTGTTTTAATTCATTAAGATCATTGGACTCTGAGTTATCATTGCTAATTACGTTGTGAGAAACATTGATGAAGTGGTTGTTAAGCTTTTCAGCGGGGATGTCTTTGATTAAATTTGATTTAGGAGTTGATTGATTGTTTGTTATTTGATTTATTGCTCGCCATACAGTCTTTGAATTTTGTTTGGAAGATAGTAGGTCTTGAAAATATTTCTTTTTTTCATGCCGTTTTTGTGAGATTATGGCGTTTCTTAATTTTTTGACTCATCATAATATTTGTGTTCTTTTAGAAGGTCTCTAAGATAACATGCTTCCTCTAGTTCCTTTGTGAGCCAAGGCGGTTTGGGGCTGTGTTTGATCCTAATGGTTTTAAATGGAGAATGTTTGTTATAGATTTCAGTGAACGTTTTTATCCAGAACTCAATGGCTAAGTCTGGATCAGTAATATTGAAGGTTTCTGAGAGTGTGGAGTTGCATAAGTCTATGAGAAAAAGCTGTTCATTAAACTTTGCAAAGGAACGATAGGTTATAGTTTTATGGCCAGGTTTGGGAATTTTTGTTCCTTTTTTTGACCATGTGGCGCAAATTGGGTAGTGATCGCTGCAGTTGTAGACAGGGACAAAAGTTTCTATGATGTTTTCTGGGTTTGATACATAGATGTGGTCAATTAACGTGTTTGAATTTGATGTGACTCTTGTGGGAGATTTGACTAATTGGTGAAGATTGAGTGAATTCATAACTTGGGTCCATTGATTATGTACTTTTGTTAGGTCTATATTGAAATTGCCCAGTAAGATTATTTCCCGAGATTCAAGTAGGACTTCATTTATCATGGAGTCAAATTTGTCTATCCAATTTGTTCTTTCACTTGGATTCCTGTAACAGAACCCCATCATAACAGGCTGTGTACCTTTCATGGAAACTTCGATCCAGATAGATTCTATTTCATGACGTTCTAGAACGGGCAAACGTTTGAATGTTACAGAATCACTAATATAGATTAAGATACCTGTTTCTTTTGGCTTTTGTGGATCTTTCTGCAGGATTTTATAACCTGGAATGTGTATGTCAGCATTGGTTATATGTTCAGTGAGTCTTGACTCAGAAAGCCCTAGTATGTGGAATGGTTTGCCTTGATTTGTGATGAGTGTTGATATATCTTCCATTTTGTTAATCGCATGGTTTATGTTTAGGTGGCAAATTCGTAAGCCATTCTTGGAGGGCCAGGTATTGTGTCTTGGATGCATCTATTACAGGTAGTTTGGTAAGCAGTTATTAATGAGTACAAAGATTGGTGAAGAGAGATTATTAATATGGGAGGAATGTTAGTACTTGATTGGGGATGGAATGAATTAAGAAGGATTAAAATCAAAATCAAAATCACTCTACATATGACACAATGGTATAATCAAGATCAAAATCAAAATCACTCTACATATAACACACAGTGGTATAAAAACTCGATTAAATTAAGTGTAGGCCTACTTCAGAAAAAGAGTCAAGTAGACCTAAAACAAAAAAACAGCAACCTGGTGTTCAGGTGGTGTGGTTCAGATAATTATAGAAAAGGGACAGGTTTTGAAATAACAAAATGAAAAACGATAAAAGAAAACATAAAATAAGATAAGGCAGAACAAAACAAATAACTCTGGACAATCAAGGCAGTACTATGCCAATCAACGTTTATAAGCAATGACAATATAACAAGAGTGAAAATAATATAGAATATATACTTATGCACAATCAGCACAGTTCCTGAGAAACTAAATTTTGATGCACAATCCAGAGGATTCAGTCACAGTCTTGTCAGTATAGAAGTCTGGTCTGGGAAGGACCAGTCACAGTTTGTTGCACAATACTATGCCATTCAACATCTATAGATGATGACAACACAGCAAAGTGAAAATAATAAGCATATCATGATGCACAATCAGCACTGTTTCTGAGAAGTAATATGTTGATGCACAATCAGCAATCCAGAAGATTCAGTCACTGTCTTGTCACAACATAACAGTGAGGTAATAAAAAGCATATGATGATATGGTGATGCACAATCAGCACAGTTTCTGAGAAACAAAAGGTTGTTGCACAATCAGCAAGATCCAGAATTCAGTCACAGTCTTTTTGGTATAGAAATCTGATCTGGAAATGATCAGTCACAGTTTGCTGCACAATAGGAGCACTGGTTGGGTGGACAAACCTTGAGCTAAAAAAACAAACTAGCTGGTATATATAAGTTTCAGTCTGTGGCGAGTTGATAGTTCAAGACCATGGGTTGCAGAGCACAAGTGTCAGTCTTCATAATCTTGTTTCATTACACACACGCTTATATATACTTGTACACATCACACATATGCATATCTATGCACACACACACACACACACACACACACACACACACACACACACACACACACACACACACACACACACACACACACACACAAACACACACACACACAGAATCATGCATTAACTCACATGCCTATACACATATTTTGGAGGAGCATGACTTATCACACCAGAATTTCTATGGTGTACACTGTGTTGTACTGGCAATAAGGTTGCTCTTGTCTTGAGAGCTGGAGCTGGGTAAGGTCTGGTGGTGAGCATTGCTGGGTAGGGTGGGGACAGGAGGTGGGGTGAACGCTGGGTCGACACTGATTGTAGTTGTTGGAGGGTCTGTCTGTTGGCCCAGACATTGTCGTTCTGGGGTTGGGGTTGGGGGGTGGGACGGTGTCCAGTCATCTGTGGTAAATAAGGGTATCTGGGGACATTGGAATGTCGTTGGTACTCTTTATGTAGTAGTGCTGAGGGTTGGGTCTTCTGTTCGTCAGTAGGTCGTGTAGTGGGTGTTGTCAGGAGTGGCTGTCGTTTATGTCTGGGGTCGGCATATTTGAGGCTGTACGCTAACCTGTCTGCATCTTTGGGGCTGGGGTGAAGAGGGTCAGAATACAGATCTTTGCGTGGGGCCCCACTGGAGGTTCTAAATATGGTAGTGTGGTCTGCAAGTGGGATGTTTTCTGCAGCACACACTTTAGCTAATGAGATATTGGAAATATTGACCGTTTTCTTTAGGGGGTGCTGTCCCATTGGGGGGATAATGGATGATGCCAGCAGCCTGGCTCGGGGGAATACATGTTTGATATTTCTGATGAGCTGAGTCCATTTACTTTCAGTGATGGCTGTATATTTGCATGTATTTATTCCTGTGTGAAAGATGATGTGTTGTATTTCTTTGTTGTTGGGAATGTGATGGAGCCAATGAATAAGGTCATCGACAGTGATACCTGAGACACTGAGGTTTTGATTTTTACCTTTGTAGAATAGAATCTCGGATTTGATATGTCGTGTTACTGAGTCTCCTAAGATGAGGTTAGTTGTGCTGGAGTGAACTCTTTGTTCTGCTAGTTGTTGGCATGGTGTGAGAGTGTTGTCTGTGGTAGTTTGTTGTGCTTCAGAAGTGTGGGTTTGGGTTTTTGTGTCTTTTCTTCTTTTTTTTTGGAGAGACTTTTGTCCATACATTTGGGTTTAGTTCATTGCCCTCAGGGATGTTGGATGTTTGATTGTCAGAGTCTGTTTGGTTGTTGTATTTGATGGTGATGACAGAGTTGACTGTTGCTTGGTTGTTGATTTCTTTAGTGGTGTTGGGAGTTTGTCAGGGTCTGTTTGGTCGTTGATTTTGGCAGTGTTGACTGTGTCTTGTGGTAAAGGTGGGGTTGGATCAGCTGGGGCTGGCTTCTGGTCAGGTTTGTTATGAATACATTGTTTTTTGTTTTCGTCATCGAGGGAGAGGAGAGAGAATCTGTTGGTGGTAGGGAAGGATGATAGAAGGGTGTCTTGTTCTTCATCTGACTGTTCAGCTAAGTGCGTTTGTGTGTGTTCTTTTGATACTGTGTGTTTCAGTTGGTTCAGTTCCGACTTTAAGTCATGGTTTTCTTTTTTCAGTTGGAGAACAATCTTGGTGAGAGAACCTAAGTCTTTTGTGTTTTTTTTGATTGAAGTGGATAGTGAGTGTATTTTTTGTTTCAGTTGTTGTGATGTTTGGGTAGGTGGGTATTTGCAGAGGAATCGAGGAAGGTGACGTGGTTTTTTGTGGGGATAAGTGACTGGTGAGGCAATATATCGCACGGTATGAACCAGTGTACTTTGTGAGTTGTTTTTTGGCTGAATGTTGGATTGACAGCATGTTTTGATCTCTTTCCTGTTTTCAGTTGAGTGAGGGAGACCATGCATCGGCTCAGGGTGTGGGTGTGGTGTTTGTGCTGTGTTTTGTGGAATGGTTTGTTTTGTGTTCCCCACAGCTGAGTTTACTTTGCCTGGCTGCTGGCCTGGTGGGGATGAGGGTGGTGATAGATCAGGTAATTGATCATCGGGATTGGGTGGTGGGCTGGTGGGATTGATCAATGATGGCAATTTGGTGAGACAGGGACTCCTGGATGGGGATGGGATATCCTGGGGAATTATTTTACCAGAGGGGGAAGGTTTGAGTTGGGGTAGGGGTAGTTCCAACAGGTCATGCACAGCCTCGTCCAGGTTTGGTTGGGTCTCTTTGCTTCTTGTCAGACTGAAGATGGCTCAAATCACCTGAATGAGTGATTGGAACTCATTTCTGAGCCATCTTCTGCACAAGTTCCCTTGTACAAGCACAGTTCCTGTTGTGTAAAAAGTGGTGATGGTGATTAGTTTCTTGTCAGCACAATTCACTTGTATTTTAGTCTTGAATAGTTCGTCACTGGGTAGGGTGGTGGGGATGCTAGAGAGGTCACCATTGTCATTGAGGAAAATTGGCTTATTTGGCCTTGTAAAATCTTTCTAATATGCATTAAAGCCTGGTTGATTATTTACACTGCACATGTAACGTTTATGAAAGACTGATCTTGCTATCGGAAGCAGTGGAAATGGGACTTGAAAAGTTAATTGTTTTGTGTCTATCTTTATTTCTATTTGGGGGACCCAGGTACATTGGGTGTCATTGGTGACAGCAGACATAATGAGGGAGGGGGGGTGACAAGGGGGATTGAAGATGTGGGATGGAGTGGGGTGAATATGGGGGAGATTAGTGAGTCTTGTGTTTTTAACCCATGGTCCTTAGTCCTACAGTTCACATATTTAAGCACATGGCACTCTTCACTGTATACAGTATCATGGCAGCACTTTCAAACACCCCAGACTAACAATAATATGGGGAAGAAGAACAAAAAAAAAAAAAAAAGAGGAGGAGGGGTGGAGGGAAGGGAGGGGGTAAGAACAAGGCTATCAATAGCTCAGCACAGAGTTGTGACCACACTAAGAGATGTTACCAGGGTAGGGAGTCACAGTACAGGGCATGAACATGAGGCTATAAGAACACACACACACACACACTCTCACACACACACCACGTTACTTCATTCACATCAGATAGACCTACACAGGGAGCATGGCAAAAGCTTGAACCCTTACACATAGGATGAAAATCTGCTGGATTCGAATCTAATTATTGTCAGAAATAACACATCCAAGGTTGTCCTAAATTGTCCCCTGGCTAAGTGCACTAAAATGAAATAGAAGAAAAATAATATCACGATGATATGAATTTTAGCGCAGTCTAATCACCATAGAAGCGCAGAGTTCAGTAATAACCACAATTGTAAATAGTAATGGCAGAGTTGAATGAAACAGCCTGGTGAGAAGTAAACCTCACAGGGCCTCAGTGAGGTCAAAGTGCAGTGTTGATGAAAGCGTTGAAGTGTCAGCTAGCCTACAGACATTTAGATTGAAGGCGGTCGCACTTGAGTGAAACAGCACAAAACCACTTGAGGTTGGATAAAAGGAGGGCAGGCCATCACTCCTGTCTCCCAATGTAGCAGCAGAGGTGGAGGGAGGGGGGACATACACCTGGTGGCGATACTATGACGATCGTCTCCATGGTGAGGAGTCACAGTACTAGGCACGAAGACTAGACTAGGGCTAAATAGGCCTACTCACATACATATATATACACACAAACACTTGATTTCATGAAGGGGAGGACAGCGAGCCCTCGATGGATGGACATCGAGCGTTGGCGTCGCGGGCTGGTCTCGAGTGGTACTCCATACCTTCCGAAACAATCAGCTAGCGACGCCGACACAGACACAGACACAGCTGGGTGGCCGACGCCTCAAGTCTCTATGTGAGATAGGATACAATCCGACATGGAATGACAAATCTGAAATAGAGTTGGCTTACTTTGTTGTTGTTGTTTTTTCTTTTTTCACCGATCTGCCACAGGTACACACTGTCTGAAGGTAGACAACATCACAGGTGCAATCCACATGATTGCAGATGACTACTGGTATAAAATGGAAAGTATTGGAAGCCAGGTTCCGTCTTAATTGAATACTATCATCGGAGCGCTCCTTACACACGTCTTGAGGGGAGGGGAGGAGTAACAGATAGTAAAGAAGACAGAACAGAGATGGAAGAATAAAATCATCACAATAGAAAGAGAGAGAGAGAGAGAGAGAGAGAGAGAGAGAGAGAGAGAGAGAGAGAGAGAGAGAGAGAGAGAGAGAGATTGTGTGTGTGTATTGTGTGTGTGTGTGTGTGTGTGTAAAGTGTGTGTATGAGTGTGTGTGTGTGTGTGACTGTGTGTGTGTGTGTGACTGTGTGTGCGTGTGACTCTGTGTGTGTGTGTGTGTGTGTGTGTGTGTGTGTGTGTGTGTGTGTTGTGTGTGTGTGTGTTATCATTATTATTATTTTTATTATTCATTCTTTTATATCGAGGATAACAGAATAAGCAATCATGTGCTTTTTTTCATCCGGTCCACGTGTGTGTGTGTGTGTGTGTGTGTGTTGTGTGTGTGTGTGTGTGTGTGTGTGTGTGTGTGTGTGTGTGTGTGTGTGTGTGTGTGTTATCATTATTATTATTTTTATTATTCATTCTTTTATATCGAGGATAACAGAATAAGCAATCATGTGCTTTTTTTCATCCAGTCCACGTGTGTGTGTGTGTGTGTGTGTGTGTGTGTGTGTGTGTGTGTGTGTGTGTGTGTGTGTGTGTGTGTGTGTGTGTGTGTGTCAGTGTGTGTGTGTATGTGTGTGTGCTGTATGCGTGCGTGCGTACGTGCGTGTATGTGTGTGTGTGTTTGTGTATGCGTGTGTGTGTGTGTGTGTGTGTGTGTGTGTGTGTGTGTGTGTGTGTGTTGTGTGTGTGTGTGTGCGTACATGCTCGTATATTTGTGTGTGTTTAGTTGTGTGTATATGTGCGTGTGCGCGCACGTGTGTGTATATAATTATGTGTATGTGCGTGTTTTTGTGTGCTTCTGTGTGCGTGTGTGTGTGTGTGTGTGTGTGTGTGTGTGTGTGTGTGTGTGTGTGTGGCGCGTGCGTGCACGCGCGCGTATGTGTGTGTGTGTGTGTGTGTTGTGTGTGTGTGTGTGTGTGTGTGTGTGTGTTGGTGTGCATATTATTTTTCTTATGTTTATGTATATGATCTGTTTTTCTGTTTTGTAAATATATGTACATAGTTTGTTTCTTTCTTTGTAGTATTTACATAGTTTGTTTTCTTCTTTGTTGTGTGTACATGTACATAGTTTTTTTTCTTTGTAGTAATTACATGTACATAGTTTTCTTCTGTTTGTGTGTGTGTGTGTGTGTGTGTGTGTGTGTGTGTGTGTGTGTGTGTGTGTGTGTGTGTGTGGTGTGTGCGCGCGCGTGTGTGTGTGTGCGTGTGCGCGCATGGTCTTTGCCTTATGTATATTATCTGTTTTTCTTTGTTGTAAATACATAAACATAGTTTGTTTTCTTCTTTGCAGTATGTACATAGAATGCTTTTTTCATTGTAGAGTGTACTTGTACATTGTGTTTTCTTTGTATTAGTTACATGTACATAATTTGTTTTCTTCTTTGTAGTATGCACATGTGCATAGTTTGTTTTCTTCTTTGTAGTATGTAATGTATCTTAATGTCTTTTTTCTTCTTTGTAGAACGCACGTGTATATAGTTTGATTTTTCTTTGTAGTATATACACATTCATAATTTGTTTTTTTCTTTGTAGTATATACATGTTCATGATATGTGTTTTTTTGTAGTATGTACATGTATATTGTCTGTTTCCTTCTTTGTATTATCTTTATATTCATAGTCTGTTTTCTGCTTTGTAGTATGTACATATATGTGGTCTGTTTTATTCTGTGTTCTGTGTACATACATGCATGTTTTTCTTCCTTCGTTCAGTTTTATGTCAGATACAACAATACGGGTTGAGTAGTAATGTCTGCGGTTTAAAAAGAAATCACCAGTAACAGATAGTAAAGAAGACAGAACAGAGATGGAAGAATAAAATCATCACAATAGAAACTGAAGAAGACAGAACAGAGATGGAAGAATGAAATCATCACAATAGAAACTGAAGAAGGCAGCACAGAGATGGGAAGAATGAAATCACCAGTAACAGAAAATGAAGCAGACAGAACAGACATGGAAGAATGAAATCACCAGTAACAGAAAAAGAAGAAGACAGAACAGTGATGGGAAGAATGAAATCATCACAACAGAAAATGAAGAAGGCAGCACAGAGATGGGAAGAATGAAATCACCAGTAACAGAAAATGAAGCAGACAGAACAGAGATCAATCAACCAAATAACCAGTAACACCAGCCGCCATGGCGCAGTGATTAGCACCTTGGATTTCGGACTGGAAAGTCGCGGGTTCAATTCCCATAAGAATCATGGGGATTTGTCGGATTCCGGCTGGCTCCTACCCAGAGTGAGTGTGCTGTGGGCTCAGTGGGGAGACTGGAACCACACAATCGAGCTTTATCCACTTTACGGATGCAATTTTGAGAGTGTTGCTCAAATTACCTGACCAACACTGCAAGTGTCTGTATCTCTCGGGCCTGGTTGACGCCGGGATATATTATGACAGTAAGCGTAGAGAACAACCCTGTCAAGCAGCCTCAAAGCTGATGCACTTTCAAAGCAGCATCATTGCATCCTCCTCCTCATCATTGATCATTATGTAATAATAAAAATGACCTCTGACTCGGTGGCTCCCGTTGCTCTGGTCTCATGGTGACCTCAGATTTGGTTTACCCATACACTTCTGTACCCGTGGTGAGTTTGTGTCAAAGCCTTGGGGGTTGAGATTTGCGGGGAAAGGTCGTTGGAGGGACATTGTGGTGGTCGCCACCTCAGGAAGGTGTCTCATTCAGCCTGGTTCTGCGACTGAACTAGTACTGTCGTTAGTAGGGAGCTTAGTATGTGGTGTCCTGCGTATGTTAGCTCAGAACAGGCACCACTGAACACCACCAAAATGACCCAGCAGAAGTGCAGGGCCCCTCTGGCTGGTGGCCCCACAGCGCCTCATATTGATGGGCTCCCTGTGGACTTCCGACCCTGAGGTTGAGTCAAAGCGAACCTGGGTATGGCTGTGGCGGGGAGATTGAAATGAGCGGCGTGGGTACAGCAGGACGGGAACGTCACAGAGGATGAGGCAGCAAAACAACAAAACAGAACCAGTAACAGGAAATGAAGAAGACAGAACTGAGATGGAAGAATGAAATCAGCAGTAGCAGAAAATGAAGAAGACAGAACAGAGATAGAAGAATGAAATCACCAGAAACAGAAACTGAAGAAGACAGAACAGAGATAGAAGAATGAAATCACCAGAAACAGAAACTGAAGATGACAGAACAGAGATAGAAGAATAAAATCACCAGAAACAGAAACTGAAGAAGACAGAACAGAGATGGAAGAATGAAATCACCAGTAACAAACACGGAGCAGACAACACGGACAGAGATAGGAATTAAAAAAGTACAACAATCAAAGATTACAAAAAATAGTTACGGTCATGAATAATTTAGAGGAAATCTTTTACTAAAATGTCATTGATCCACACACTCAGACAAGTAGTTCATGCATTCAATATGGCTACATTAATGTTGTGAATTGTCAGCCCCTAGTGGGGTGCACAAGAAACCCCCTTCCTGCCTGTAACACTCTAATGCGGACTGCATTTACTATACAATAATGCATCATTATCTCTAAATGAAAACACAATTTAATCACAATCTACTAGAACCCCAGTCTAGAATTTATCAGCTTCAAGACGAATGATAAAAATGACAAAACATGATTCCAGTATCTTCACAACACCGCCCCAAGTCAAAACCTCTGTGTCAACATCAACACATGCACAATGTTCAAGCCTCTGCATCAATCCATACAGCTAAATGCTCTAGATAAAACCTCTGGGTTTGATCCCCTAACTTATACGGACACCCATAATACGGGTCAGCCGGGAACATGATTCATATGCCTCAACCACACAAAAAGGGGGAAAAAAAGATTTTTAAAAAATAACACAAAAACAGGTAAGAAGAAATAGCACCAATCTGGTGAAAGGCCATACCAACGGTGCTCATCATTTTGAATCTGTACTGGAACCAAACCACATAATTCTGCTTATAGGAAACCACAGAAAACCAAACGGCATCTAAAATGATACAATCTGCATCCCAAAAAAAAATAAAACATAATTATATCCCGCACATATATCTATAAACAACCAAAGCAAATGAAGCAATGATGATACCAATAGTAATAGCGGCATCCATCAGTCTCGGAACTATGGAGTTATGCTCAGGTTCTGGAGTGAAAGCCGGGGAAAGTAAGTATGGGGGCAAGCTGTTATACATTCAGCAGACTGCACCCCCCCCCCCTCCCCCCCCCTTCTCCACTTTTGCTAGAAGGTCGATTGGAAAGGCAACTGCTGATAGGGCATGGTTCCATATCGTCGCAGGAGCCACCAGAACGTCCATATACATCCAAAAACACAAGGGGGATTCTAATTCCCCGATTTTCCTCATGAATTGTCTAAATATGACACTTGTGTTCATACTGGGTTTTTTAAATCATTTTTGTTTCACCGCTCCTACCACACACAATGGCCTACCCCTCCAAAAGGCAAAGTAGGTTTTTAATGTTGTACAGAGGTCCTTGACAAACACAAAAGAGGCCTTTAATAAACACTACGATTCAGATAAACACTACAGATGTCCTGATAAACACTACAGAGGTCACGATAAAACTACAAGGTCACGATAAACACTACAGGGGTCATTGATAAACACTACAGAGCCATGACAGCCAACATCTCATCAGGATGACTGATTGCGGGCAGGGCGACCCAGAGGCCAGGGGATCCTATTTAAAAGGGAGCACTACCCCCTCCTTCGAACAATCTATTTCTTCCCCCCTATCCACTTCAAACCAACCCCCCCATTTTTGGGGAACATCGCTGGACTGCATGTCCACGTTAAGATAACCCTAACCCCAATCCACGCGCCGAGCCGCGCCACCGTCGTCACAACCAACCAGAAAACCACAAGTATGGGAGCCCAAAGGGGTATGTATCAGCCCATCGCCCAGGGCAGTCAGGATTTCCATGTACCAGCCATGAAACCCCCG
>JASPKP010007743.1:0-10000 GCA_030674155.1 Stramonita haemastoma
TAACGTTTTTGCAGAAAGCTTTTTTGCGTGCGTTCGCAAAGGGGGGCTTTTTTTTACAGTCTCCTCCGAAGGACTTTAAGGGGGTGGACCCAGTAATTTTTTTCCCCGGTAAAATTCCCCAAAAAATTTGGGCGTCGCCGGGGTCGCTCGAACCCGGGGCCATCAAATCAACAAAGGAAAAAAGGTAAAGGTGTCCCAAACCTAGGCGGTCGTAGGGGAGGGGGGAGTCAGGACCCTCATTTCTCTAGGGCCAGCATGTTGGGGGGGGCCCCCATCCCTCTCCCTTTTCCCTTCCCGACCCAAAAGAGGGCAGGTACCCATTGACAGCGGAAAATTAGGGGGGGGGGGGGGGTTTAAACTGAACCAAAGGGCCGAAACAGCCCCCACCAAAACGGTAACCACGCTTGCCCCCGGGCAAAATTTGCTGGGGGAAACTATGCCCCCCCCCCCCTTTAGCTACCCCCCCCCCCCCCCCCCCCCCCCCCCCCCCCCCCCCAAAACAAAGGAACACAAAAAAAAACAATAAAAAGTCCAGGACTGGGGGGGGGGGGAGGGGGGGGGTCGGGGAGGGTATTATTATCTTTCTGAAGACAGCGAAAAACACTCGTGTGCTTTTCACATCCACCCCGTGGCATGCAGTTTTTTGAAACAATTTTTCCCTCTAATCAACCTTGGAATGAGCAGCCATCTCTAAAAACACAAACAAGGCCCTGCGTCGGTAGGAAACCCCCCCTTAAGTCTTGATTTTTTGTTAACCGTTTGGGCCCAAAACTCCCCCCCCCCCCCCAATTTTTTATACATACAAACATGCAACATACAACATACATACAACATCATACAACAAACATACAACATACATACATACATACATACATCAAACATGCATACAGTTTTCATACATACAACATACAACAGACAACAACAGCAGACAGACAAACAGACGACAAGACTAGACATAACTGTATGTATGTATTTTAGATGTATTATGTATTTATTGTATTATGTATTTTTGTATGAGTATTATTATAATATTATAAAAATAATAAAAATATATATATATATTTTATATATATAATTATTCGGATGAGACTATAAACCGAGGCCCCGTGTGCGAACGCACGCAGAACATCTTGCGCACACGTTAAAACCCTTTTCTTTTTTGGAAGAGCGGGGGCCTCTGTGCCGGGTTTTGGGCGGTGACAAAATTATATAAAAAAAAACAGCAGCACACGGGTTTCGTGTTTAAAACCCCCTGGGGGGGAAAAAAAAAGGGGGGGCCCACTTGTGGCGCCCGCTCTCCCCGGGGGGAGCAGCCCAATTTCACGCATGAAATCGCTTGACATAAAGTGGTATAGAAAAAAATATTAAAAAAAAAAATAATATAATTTTATGGTGTGTGTGTGCGTGGGGTGGTGTTGTGTGTGTGGTGTGGGTGTGTGTGTGTGTGTGTCTGCTGCTGTCGTCGTCTGTCTTCTGTCTGTCGTCTTCGTCGTCGCCCCCACTGTCTCTGCTTCTGTCTTCTGTCGTCGTCTGTGTCTGGAAGACTCAATTCGTTGTTGATGCGATGGTATTGCCTTTTTATAATTTTTTCGTTTTTTTTTTTTTTAATTAAAAAAACACAAGGGGACAAGGAACAATGACCATCAATAGTTGGTTGTGAACCTTTGTCATTCTTTTAAGGCATATTTGTCAGACAAGTTGTTTTAAAAGCCAATCAAACACAGGGACAAATAACTAATGGCTGAAGCATTTTGTTTATGTCAGTGATAAAGCTCTGCCCGACCTTCATGCAGGGTTTGGGGCATTGGTTGTTGGGGGTTGGGGTTTTTTTTTTTGGGGGTTTTCTTCTTTTTTTACATTTTTCTTTTTCTTTCACATAGCTGCGTTAAAGTCTAAGAATTTTGTCTACCCTTGGTTGGTTGGCTTGTAAGACGATACGGCACTAAACTTTAAACTTCAAAACTTTTTTGCGCCCAAACACACACAACACACCACACACACCACACACACACACACACACACACACCACGAACACACACACACACACAACACCACACCCACCACACACCACACCCCCACACAAAACAAAACGCACAACACCCCACACACGCACACCACACACATACACACACATGCCAAAACACACGCCAAACAAAACAAAACCCCAACCCAACCACAAACCCACACACCCCCAACACAAACAAAAACACCCACAACAAAAAACAACACAACACAAACCAACACCACAACCACAACACACACGCACACATACACAACACAACACAACAACACACACACTACACTACACTACACTACACAAAACTACACTACACTACACTACACTACAACACACTACGCTAGCTACGCTACCCCCACTACGCAACTCCTACACACACTACACACACTAAGCGAAAAAAATCCCGGGGTAGTATTTATTATTTTTTATTACACTAACCAACTACACTACACACACCCACACTACACAAAACTACACTACCAACCCCTACACTACACTACATACACACACAACAACACCACACAAAACAACACCCAAACACAACACACACAAAACACACACCACCAACACACACACACACACACGCACACAAACACGCTAAAACACACAAAAACCCCCACACACACACACACACACACAACAAACACGCTAACCCACACACACACACACACAAATTTTTTTTTATATATATATATATATAAGTAATATATTATATATATTATATAAAAAATTTTTTAAATATATATATAATAATATTTATAATAAATTATTAAATTAAAAGCCCGGGTTTTCCCCCCGCAACTTGTGAGGGGCTTCTCAAAAGTAAACACTACGGGGCAACGAGTCGCCGGGTTGGGGTTTTTTATGGATGATCTTCTACGGGGGAATGGGGCACACGTACCTCTGTCAGCATCACCCCGTGCCCCTCACGACCACAAAAAACCGCGGGGGGGGGTTCCCCGGTCAACCATTACTGTAAAATTCACCCCCCACCCCCCCTAACTCCCCCCCCCCCCCCCCCCCCCCCCCCTTCCCTCTCCAGCCTGTTATTGACACACCCAAAACCCACACACCAACACAAAACCACACACCAAAATAATATATTTATATATATTTTTTTTTTTTTTGTTATATATACCACTATATTGTAAATACACACAATATTATATTTTTATATATATTAAAAATATAAAAATAAATATATAAATATAATATATTAAATTTTTTTAAAAAATTATATATAAATATAATATATAAAATAGATAGGCCTTCTCCATTTTTTCCCCAAATTCATAAAAGTGACAAATTTTTGGCAGCCTCTCTCCCATCCTGTTTTTTGTCTGTCTGTCTGCTGTCTGTCTGCGTCTGTCAGTGTGTTTGCTCTGTCTGACTGTTTTTGGTCTCTGCCCTTCTGTGTCTCGTCTGTTCTCTGTTTTCCGTCTGTTTTCCGTCTGTCGTCTGTCTCTTTTTTGTTTTATATCCCTATCAGGACAAGGGCTGGATAAAAAAAAATAGAAAAATGAAAAATCGTAATCCTTCAAAAATAAAGATTATTCTCTCTCCTCTCTCTCTCCTCTCTCCCTTCTCTCTCTCTCTCCCCTCTCCTCCTCCTTTTCCCCTCCCTCCCCTCTCTCTCTCTCTCTCTCCCCTCTCGTGCACTTTGAAGTAGAGGTTTTTCTACCGATGAGCACCAAAAATAATTCCCCAAAATTTAAAATTAATGCCTTTCATGTTTTAACTATGTTTGGTGGGAAAATTTTTTAAGGGGGGGGGCGGGGATGTGAGGCAGAATATTTTTTAGGGGAAAAAGGGCGCCCCGGCTGCTGCTGCGCTCGCTGCTGCTGCTGCGCTGCTGCTCTGCTGCTTTTTGTGAGGGAAAAAAATGATGAACGCGATGCGCTGGCTGCGCTTGATATAGAGAAAACCACAACAGCAATGATGGGTGACGAAAATGATGAGGACACCCAAAACACCACAAATACTTACATTGCCTATGTTGCAGAAAAGGGGTCAATTGCTAAAACTGCCTTTCTTTAAAGCCCAAGGCATAAATAAGCAAATGTCAGTAGCACTTTGTAGTACTCCCGGAGTGTCCCTGCCTTTTCGCCCGGGGGCCCCAGGACCGTCTTTTCCCTGTCCCCTGCAAAAACTCACGATTTTTTTGTTAGCACCTCTAGCAACAAAAGCATTAGAAAGAAAAGAGAAGAACATTATTAAAAACGGCAAAATAAAAACCATTCAGATGATGACGACATGATGAGGACGACGACGACGACGACCCCCGACGAAAGACGACGACGACGACGACGACGACACGACGACGCGACGATGATATGAAATGAGAAAATTATGATGACGACACGACGACACGACGACGACGAGAAAGATTATGATATAAGAGATGAGACGGCGACGGCGACGGGACAGCACGACGACGACGACGATGACGAGATGAGAGATATGATTTATGATAGATTGATATAGTTCTCTTCTGTTTTTTTTTTTTCCTGAATCAACAGCAGAAGGGGTTTGTTTTAAAAAAAAGAAAGCAAAGAAGAAGAATGCAAAAAGAAGAATGCAAAGAAGAAGAATCAAAGAAAAAAATGCAAAGAAAAGAAAGCAAAAAAAAATGCAAAGAAGAAAAAGCAAGAAAAGAATGCAAAGAAAAGAAAGCAAAGGGGGAAAATGTAAAAAAATAAAAGTTGCAAAAAGAAGAAAGCAAAGAAAAGAAGAATGCAAAAAGAAGAAAAAAGAAAAAAGAAGAAAAGAAAAAACAAAACAAAAACAACAACAAAAACAACAACAACAAAAACAACCAAACAACAACAACAAGAACAAAACATGAAAAAGAACAACAACAACAACAACAACAAAACAAAACAACAACAACAAGAAACACGGGCCAAATTTTCGCGAAAAGAACCAAATCGTTA
Source organism: Stramonita haemastoma (assembly GCA_030674155.1). Classification (NCBI taxonomy): domain Eukaryota; kingdom Metazoa; phylum Mollusca; class Gastropoda; order Neogastropoda; family Muricidae; genus Stramonita; species Stramonita haemastoma. Next base: position 4,951 of record JASPKP010007743.1, read on the forward strand.
CAAACTCATCTTCTTCCCATACCACCCTGAAAAATTCATCTGGAGGTAAAAGCTTTTTTTTTCCACCCCAGAAACATTTTATGGGGGGTAAAAGGTGTTTTTTAATTAATGAGTCATAGCGTATATATACTTAAGACCCACCAAACAATTGTCTACGTAGATTTTGTCTCTCTGTTTCCCCACCGTTCAAAGGAAAAGGACAAACAGCACAAAAAGGAGGGGGCTCCCCCTTTTTTTTAAAACTCTGGGGGGGGGATACACATTGACGGGGCGACAGTGCATCCCTGCACATAATTTTGTCTTACAAAGGGGGTGGGAAAGAAGGCGGGGGGGGGGGGGGGGGGGGGGGAGGGGGGGGGGGAGGGGAGAGGGGGGGGGGGAGAGAGAGAAAAGAAAAGAAGAGAGAGAGAGAGAGAGAAGAGAGAGAGGGAGAGAGGGAAGAGAGAGAGAGAGAGAGGAGAGAAAAGAGGAGAGAGAGAAGAGGAAAGGCAAAGGCAAAATTCTTTTTTTCAGGAAATAGATAAGCACTCATGTGCTTTTTTACAGTCCCCCCCCTTTCAGGAAACTCAAGATAAAAAAACAGTCTAACAAAAAAAGAAAATTAAAAGCCAAAATTTCCGAGAAAACCACACCAAGACAAAAAACGGAAAAAGAAATAAGACGAGATACAAATTAAAGGGAATTTTAAAAAAAAAAAAAAAGGGCACTCATTCAGAAACGAAAAAAAAATAAAATCAAATTATGATTTTGATTTGAATAATAAACAACAAACAAACAAACAAAAAAAAAAAACAACAAAACAACAACAAAAACAAAAACAAAAAACAACAACAAAACAAAAAAAAAAAAAAAAACAAAAAAAAAAAAAAAAAAAAAAAGGGGCAATGATTAAGATCAAACTGAGAAAATAGATTAGAACTGAAAACACAATCCACCACCTTTTTATTTTAAAAATATTCCCTAAAAATAAATTTTGATAAAGGGGGAAAGAAAAAAACAACGGGGAAAAAAATAAAACAGAAAAACAAATTAAGGTAATGTTAAAAAAAGGCCCCTTTTTTAAAACGAAAAGAATAAGAATCAAGAAGATTTTGATTTAGTAAAAAAAAAAAACAAAAAAAAAGCAATCAAAGCAAAAACAACAACAAAAAAGGGCATAATTTAAAAAAAGAAAAAGGAAAAAAAAAAGGTAAAAAACTGAAAACAAAAAACCCGCCATCAAAAAACAAAAAAATCCCAAAAAAGCACAGTTTTTTAAACAAAAAAAAAAAAAACCCCAAACCACAACCACAAACACAACAAACACACACACAAAAAACACAAAACACACAAAAACCCCCACACACACACAAAACACAACACACAAAAAACACACACACCCCAAACAAAAACACACCCCCCAACCCACTTAGTTTTAAATTTTTATAGTCCAAAATCATCATAACTAGAAAGTGGGAAAGGGGAGAGGGCAGATAGTTTTGAGAGGGGAGAAGTGGTTTTTCTTTTTTTTATTCACAATAAGATTAAAAGGGTTTTTTTTTAAGGTTTTTTAATGATTGAGTTTTAAATTTTTAGTCAGGGGGGATTCCACAGGGTGGGACCTGATATAAAAAGTATTTTTGAACAAGCATTCTTGGGTTTGGGGGGAAAAATTGGCTTTAACCGAAATTTTCTGGAATGATTTTGGGGAATTTTTCTTTTAAGATGTGGGGCTTTTTTCCTTATATCTAAACACTTAACCTTTTTTAATTTTAGTCTTTGGTGTGGGGGGAAATATACTGAGTATAACCCCTTCAAAAATTTTTTTCTTCAGAAGGACCCCTTTGAGACCACGTTTATACAACTTAGTAAGGTTTTTTATGAAAAATTTTTCACTGGAGAGCCCACAGGGTTGCAGCAACTAGAGGTTGTAATAAGCTTGAAAAAAAATTTCCCTTTTAATGAAAATGGGAAAAGTGTTTAATTTTTTAAACAACTGGAGTTTTTTTTTGGCAATTTTTTTAAAAGGTAGATGGGTAGAACCCCCACAATTTTCATAAATTTTTCACTCCTAAACTTTTGGGAGGTCTGTTCGTTCTTCCTTTTTTTTTGGAATTGGAAAAATTTTTTTGGTAAATTTTGTGCTTTTTGTCTGGAAATGATAAGCATCCCTTTTTTTTTTTGGGGAGGAATCATGGGTTTTTTGTTCATCCATTTGACAAGGCGTCAGTGCTTTTTTGAATAAAGTTGTGAAAGTAAAATTTATTTTGGTCGTATTAAGGTTTTTTTCATCTCAAAAGTTACAATTGGAATTTAAAATTTTAAGGGAAAGGGCATTTAGTATAAAAAAAAGAAAGGCCCAATATGGAACCCCCCGGGTCTCCCCAAAAAAATGGGGTTTAGTTTTGGATGTTTTTGTAGCAAAAGAAAACAAAAGGGGCCTATTGTAAGATATAATCGGTGTTTCCAGGGTTTTTTTTTGAAAGTTTAAAAAGGGTTTAGCTTTTTAAGGGAATTTGTGGGGAATTGTATCAAAAAGCCTTTTTTTTAAATCAACAAAAATAAATCCCACAAAATTTATTGCATTGGGGGTTTGATAGCCAAAAAATTTTACAAGACTGGGTTATTTCGAAAACCAGTGCTTTTATTCTAAACCAACGATTAGGAAAAAATAAGTTTTTGATTTTGCATGAGGGCAAATTTTTTTTATATTTTTTCCGTGGTTTTAAAGGATCGGAAATGAAGAGAGAAAAGAAAGAGGAGAGAGAGAGAAGAGAGAGAGAGAGGAGAAGAGGAGAGAGAGAGAGAGAAGAAGAAAAGGGGGAAAGAGAGAGAGAGAGAGAAAGGGAAGAAAAGAGAAAAAGAGAGAAAGAAAAGAAAGGGAAGATAAAGAGAGAGAAGAGAGAACAGAGATAAAAGAGAGAGGGGTGTGTGTATTTGGGGTGTTATGGGGGTGTGGGGGGGGGGGGGGGGTGTGTGGTGTGTTTGTTTTTTGGTTTTTTTGTGTTTTGTGTTTGGGTTGGGGGGGGTGTGGTGTGTGTGTGTGATTCCTAGCTGTTACATTCAAATTAAATAAATGAATGTGACCTATTAATATGGGCTAACACTCTATCAAATATAGAACGGGACATTTTCTAATACAGGACGGCATAGTTTTCACAAATTTGAATTGACACAGTTTTTCAACATAAGACTGACACATTTTTTTAAAACCTAGGGGCGACACATTACACATATAGAATTTTACACATTATCAAACAAAAGGGTACACATTTCAAAAATAGACGTAACAATTAACAAAATAGGCGACACAGTTATCATACATAGGACGACACAGTTTTATCAAAAGGACTGACACAGTTATCAAAAAATTTGGACTGACACAATTTCAAACCAAAGGCGACAAAGTTATCAAACATAGGACTGACACAGCACAAATTTAGGGCTGAACAATTAAAACACAGACCACAATTACAAACAAGGGCAAAAAAGCATCAAATTTAAAGGGCGACACAATATCAAAACAGGGCGACACATTACAACAAGGACGACACAAAATTTTCCAAAAAAGACTGACACAAACTTTTCCAAAGAGGACTGACACAAACTTTCCAAACTTAGGGCGACACAATACTTACCCAAAATTAGGTCTGACACAAAAACTTAACCAAAGAGGGGGGACCAATACTTCCAAACTTGTTTTCACGAACTTACAAACTGAGGACTGAAAACAGTTTTTCCCGGTGCGGGGACAGACAACAGACAATGATCAAAAAGACATTAAAAGATAAAAAAACCCGGAAAAACCCCAAGTAACCACTTGACTTTCAAAATTTAAAATCAAATCAAAGTCAAATTTTTTATTTCGGCATAAGAAAACACTCGTGTGTTGTTTTTTTTTATATCCAGTCCCCGAGAAGGAAAGGAACAGGTCGTCAGGCGTAGTCCTCAAACATAGGATTGATTGTTTGGCCGAGTGTTAGCATTCAAACTGAGAATGGCGGCCAGGGACTCCACTCTTCCCCTCAGCCAAATAAGCTTTCACTGTCCTGGCTTCCAGCTCCACCCTGTCAGTAGGTAGAGTTACTAAATAAATCCATCCACCCAAAGCCTTTTTAATGCCTTCTTGGCATGTAGGGCACAACAAAGGTTCTCCACTCCTGCCTGTCTTGGGCCAGTTTCTGAATGGTTCCCCAGGAGTGTTGGAGGGTCTTCAGCTCTGTTTCTATTGTCCGACGCCAGGTGTTTCTTGGGTCGTCCTCCGCCTGCGTTTTTCCGTCTGGTGTCCAGTGGAGGGCTGTTCCGGCGATGTTCCCTTGTTCCCGTCGGCTGATGTGTCCTATCCATCTCCATCGTCTTTGCATAATGATGGTATCTATATTTTCTTGGTCGCAGCGGGCCAGGAGTTCTTGGTTGGAGATGGTCTCAGCCAGAAGATGCGCAGTATTCTCCTGAGATTCTTCGTGTGGAATGTAGACAGTTTTGTTAATGTCATTCTCAGTCATCCCCCAAAGCATTCTGCACCATACAGGAGGGTGGAAAATACGCAGCCTGGTACAGTCTTAGTTTGGTTTTTTGTGCTGTATTTGGGATGACTTCCACACATTGTTCAGATTTCTGCAGGCAGCTCTTGCTTTGTTTGATGCGGTTTTTGATGTCACGCTTGCTCCGCCATCATGCCTGACGATACTCCCAAGGTATGTGAACTCTTCAGTTGTTGGCAGATCTTCTCCGTTCACTGTGACAGGAGAGGGATTCTGAACGTTTAGCATCATCACCTCTGTCTTCTTCTGGCTGATTTTTCAGGCCTACTTGCTGGGCAAAAGTGTTGAGACGTGATGTCTTCTCCTGGATATGATGGTGGGTGTGTGAGAGCAGTGCCAGATCGTCAGCAAAATCTAGGGCTTCAAGTGTTGTGAAAGGGGTCCATCTGATGCCCCGCGGGGTGTTCGGCTGTTGTCTGTCTCATCACCCAGTCGAATTGTCAGGTTGAAGAGCAGTGCCGACATGGGGCAGCCTTGTCTGACGCCGGTCTTTACACTGAAGCTGGTTTCACTGTTTCCTACTCTGC
>JASPKP010007744.1:0-12393 GCA_030674155.1 Stramonita haemastoma
GCATTTTATGAGAGACTTACGCAGGAGAGAAAAGCTACGAATGTCTTTTACTCAAAGGGAAGAAGAATTGTGCTAAATAAAAAGACACACATCCAAATACAATAATGCAAACGAGGCTAGTAAATACCAGACCAAAAACACTGAGGACGAATTAACTTCATCATTGATGCAATTCATGCTGGCGCAGATAAAGTCTGAACCATTTCCTTTCTTTCGCTTTCAACTATTCCTCACAAGAAACCACAGAACTTTCGCGTACAAAAGAAGTAATATAACTGTGCTCTGACCTTACGTCAAAACTCGCTTGTATCCTTCCTACAAAAAGCCATCGAAGCCTTTCATCTTAGTACAAATCCCTATGCCAGATCATGACTTCCGGAAACAACATGGCTGCCAGTTGCGTCACACATTGATTGGTCTCCCTTGACCTCTGATCTATGGAGCAAGCAATATTAGTTTGGTATTCATAGATCCTTATCTGAGGAAGACTGACAGAGCAGCGTCATGACAAATTGATGGTGGACTGAGATGGGGTAGGGATGATTGTGTTGTCCTGTGAGCGAACTGGTCAGGTTGTGCTCTTCTCTTCTGCTCTGACAGATGGAAGATAGTCATCACACACAGTGTAGGGGGGCAGAGATTGCTGCTGCTGTGGAGGTCTGAGCTGTGTGTTGGTAGATAAGACATGTCGATGACCTGTGTGACCATCTAGGTCTGGGAGAAGCTGAACTGCCAAACACATTGCAATGATGATACATAACAGATGTACCCCATGGGGATGCCAGGGGCTGGACAGTATAAATAGCATCCCAACCTTCTGGAAATACTGTGCCAAGAATTCCCTCTTTTCTATCCCTCTCTTTGTTTTTGCTTTGTTCCTTTACTTCCTGTCAGATTCGTTTTGTCTACATTCTGCCTTCTTGGTCCATTCTCTGGTCGTTTATCCCAGAAAGACGTCAAAGATAACCAGTCTCTCCCATGCCAAAGTCTGGATGTGCTGGGCCTGACTTGTAAGGTGCTTAACGCTAGCGCAACGAAATTTTGCTCAAATGACAAACAATAGTTGCTGTCTAAGTGTTAGAAGAAGAAGGAGAAGAAGAAGAAGAAGGTATACAACAAATTCAATATTCAGTTTTGTTTTATGCAGTCTCGTCCTCCTTTACTGCCAGATTTCAGCATGACTGTGTTTATTTGGCTTAGTCCTGTCTTTAAGGGGGCGGTATAGCTAGGTGGTGAGAGCACTCGCTTTACCCAGTCAATTTAAGCAGCGTTGAGTGTGGTTACCACTTGGATGGGTGACCGTTTGCGCGCATTGGCTTCAGTACAGTCCCCCAGTTCACCCAGCTGTAAATGGACACCTGCCCTCTTCAGGGTCAGGGACGGTAAAGCAGCGAGGGAGAGGAGATGGGCGCCGCCCTCAACATGCTGGCCCCTAAAGAAGCTGAGGTCTCTGATGCTTCGCTCCCCAACGACCGCCTAGGTTATGGGACACCTTTACCTTTTTACCTTTACCTGTCTTTAAAACCATTTCTGCTTCCCTGTAGCCAATTTTTTTGGCTATTTTGACACACATCTTAATCTTTTACGTCTTAATGCTTTCATACGATTGTTTCTGCTTACCTTGCCAAGTTGATAAACTATGTCTTTCAAAGACGCGTGAAAGCATTACGAAACTGGTTATTTAATGGACTGTCTTGAGTTTTTGGTGCACAAGGTAACGTCAACGTAATACGCTGTTCAACTAAATATGTCTTGTCTTTTTTTTGTTGAAACAGATCAGATCTCATCTTCACTTATGCTAGTTGACATTTACTTTTGTTTAAATTTTATCTGACCATGATAATTTTCTATAAAAAAAACACACACAACAAAAATAAACCCTAACAACAAACAAACTTTATTGAGCTCTATACTAAAACAATCCACCATGATACAATACGAAAGCTTAAAAATTCGATGCCAGGATACGCTTGCATTGTTCAGAAAATATGCACGTATCCACGAAATGATATTTCCCCCCACAAACAGCAGGCACAGCGCGTGGGAGGGATTGAGGGCAAACAGGAAGAATTGTTATCTTCTGAAGGGGGCTTTTGTTTACAAACAGGAAGACATTACAATGCATAGGCCGATACATTTCCAGCTGGAGGATCAAGACAAGTCAGGCCATTTCACAATCTTGTTGAAAAAGAGGGATTCTAGGACAGCGCTGGTATTACACCACCCAGTTTCCCTTCTTTCCCTGAGGATGCCAGCAGCAATAAGCCGTGCTAGCCGCCAGAAACACAATGCAATAGCTGCAGCACCATTCCTGCACCGAACATCCCTACCCCCCCTTTTTTCCCCCTCTCTCTCTTTTTCTGTCTCTTTCTGTTCGTCAGTTTGCTCTTTGTGTGTCTGTATGTTTGTCTGTTTTACTCTCTCTCTCTCTGTCTCTCTGTCTCTGTCTCTCTCTCTCTCTGTTTGTCTCTTTCTGTCTGTCTGTCTGTCTGTGTGTATATATCTCTCTCTCGTGCTTGCTGCTCTCTCTCTCACCCCTCCCTCTCTATCTATCTGTCTGTCTATCTATCTATCTATCTATCTATCTATCTATCTATCTATCTATCTATCTATCTATCTATCTATCTATCTATCTATCTATCTATCTATCTGTCTGTCTGTCTGTCTGTCTGTCTGTCTGTCTGTCTGTCTGTCTGTCTGTCTGTCTGTCTATCTATCCGTCCGTCCGTCCGTCCGTCCATCCCTCCCTCCCTCCCTCTCTCTCTCCATCTGTCTTCCCTTTTTCTCTTTCTGTGAAAAAAGTCAAACCAACCAAGCAAAACAAACTTTTTTTCTTCTTCTTTGTCAGATCTCCATGTTAGATCCCATTTTGCAGACACAACATGGCTGTCAGTTATGTCACACGCTGATTGGTCTTTTACCGATCAATGATCGTGGAAGTTATATGAGTTTCCTATTCATAGTCACTAATCTCAGCAGGACTCCGAGAACAACACAATGACAGATTGATGTCTGAGATTAGGTGAAGTATGTGTCTGCCATTTAGCTAAATGGCACGGTTGTGTTCTTATCTGGGCACAAAGGGCAGGGCTGGCAACAGAAGTCAGATCAGCCTTTGCCCTTCTGGGGGCCTCCCTCCATTCTGCTGTGGGGGCAGGCAGGGATTGTTTTGCAGACTGTGTGAGCACTCAGGTCTGCAGCCCTCATGCAAAGGGCAGAGGCCATGTATTTTATTTATTTGTTTATTTATTATATTCATTTATTTATTATTTTGTTTGTTACTTTACATCCAGGATAATGGAATAAGCACTCGTGTGCTTTTTTTACATCCAGTTCTTGTGTGTATGCAGTTTTGTAAATCTTGTCATCTGTTCCCACCGGCACACGATGGCCTATTCTTACGAAAAGCGAAACAGGATTTAACGTGTGCGCAAGATGGTCTGCGTGCGTTTGCACACGGGACCTCGGTTTATAGTCTCATCCGAAGGACTTTTGGGGAGAGTGGAGTCAGCACTGATGTTAACTCCAGGGGGAAAATCCCTCGAACCCGGGTCGTCAAATTTATGGCATGGCAGGGTGTGTTGTATGAAAGAATGGGGGTGTGAATCTTGTTATCTGTGATTGTGGGTTAAAAAAACACCCTGTTCTGGCTACACTCCCGCTTTAGCTTGCGGGTCATGTAATATCTTGTATAGAGTGCTGGTCCGAAAAATTTCGGCTAATTTTTGCCCATTTTTTAAAGGTGTGAAAAATGTACTCTGTACATATTTTGGGGATTGGGGACATAGAGCAATATAGTCACGAGCAAGTTGGAAATGATCATTGAATGAGGATTGCTTGTGTTCCTACAGTGTTGATCCCACTCATACATAATGTGGTGATACCCTCCCCCCTCACGGGAAGGGGATAGCTCAGTGGTCAGAGCACTCGCTTTCCCTAAGCCAATGTCAAGCAGCTTTGGGTATGGTTCAGTATAGTTCCCTAGTTCACCCAGTTGTAAATGGGTACCTGCCCTCTTTAGGGTCAGGGAAGGTAAAGCAGCAAGGGAGAGGAGATGGGCGCCGCACTCAATATGCTGGCCCCTGGAGAAGCTGAGGTTTCTGATGCCTCGCTCCCCTACAACCACACAGGCTATGGGAACATATTGCCTTTTAAGGTAACCCAAATTTCTACTTTGGGGTTATATCTGTTCTTACAGTTTGTTGTTCCTCCTGTTCTCCTAACCGGTTGTTCAAGTTCACTTCAAAAACGCAGAACATGTCAAAGGAATCTGATCAGGTTTTCATGGGCCTTTTCTTATTTTGTTTCTGGATGTTTTGTCAAAGGGGCTCTAGCTAGCTATACACCACTTTAAGTCAGGGCTGATTTCTCTGCCTGAAATTCGGGCTGCCCTCCCCGAGGAGAGCACGTTGCCACAAGAGATGAACCACCCATTATCTTTGGTTCTTTTCCTGTCTGCAACTGTATTTGTTTCCCTATCACTGTGGCTTTTTTCTATAGAATTTTTAAGGGACAACTCTATTGTTGCCGTGGTTTTTATTTTTACGTGCGCTAAATAATTTTGTGTAAGACATGGGACCTCGCTTTATCATCTTATCCGAAAGTCTAGCACCCAGACCACAGCTCATGGTCTAATGGATAGGGGAAAAGTTTTGGGCCCAAACCGAGACTGAGCCATAGCACAACTTTTGACCCGGACTTTTCACTTTCTAGGCAGGCGTGTTACCTCCATACCACCGATCCAGCTGTTCACACATTAATCAGCAATTATTTGCTTTCAGCCCCCTGGCTTCATTAGATTAACAAAAGTTTCTCCTTGGTTTCTTTGTGGTTGTTCGGACATCAGAGCAGAAAGCTGCTTTGTGTTTTCTGCCCATCAAACACTGTTTTTGTTCTCTGCCTTCCTGTACGTGCAATTGCATACTTACACTTAATTCTGTAGTTTTGTTCATGACAAGAATAGAAAATTTTATCCAGGCTGGAGTGAAAATCTAGCATTGCCAAGAAACAAAGAAGAAGAAGAAGAAGAAGAAGAAGAAGAAAGGATGTAGTTATGATAGTACAACCCTATCAAATAGTCTCAAATTGTATGCATTTCCACTGCAGCATCATTACGTCATCCTCAATATTGATCATCATACAATAAAGAAAACTGCTTCTGATTCAGTGGCTCCAGTTGCTCTGGTCTCGCCATGACTTTCGATTCTGTTTCCCCATACACTTCTGTGCCTGTGGTGAGTTTGTGTCAAAGCCTTTGGGGTTGGAGGTTCGCAGGGGATGGTCATTGGAGGGACGTTGTGGTGGTCGCCACCTCGGGTGGGCAACTCACTCCATGACAGAGCTAATACTGTCGTTAGTGGGGGCCTAGTAGGTGGTGTCCTGCGTATGTTAGCTCAGAACAGGCACCACTGAATACCACCCAAATGATCGAGTGGCAGTGCAGGGCCCCTCTGGTTGGTGGCCCCACGGCGGCCTGATATTGATGGGCTCCCTGTGGACTGCCAACCCTGAGGATGAGACATAACGAATCTGGGTATGACTGTGGCGGGGATATTGAGACGAGCAGCATGGAAAAAACAGGAAAATAACGTCACAGAAGATAAGGCAGCAAAAAAAATACTGACAGTGATGCTTGATACTTAAATTTCATGTTTGTAAATGTTGCGTTATATCTGTCTGTCTGTCTGTCTGTCTGTCTGTCTGTCTGTCTGTCTGTCTGTCTGTCTGTCTGTCTGTCTGTCTGTCTGTCTCCTCTCTCTCTCTCCTCTCTCTCTCTCTCTCTCTCTCTCTCTCTCTCTCTCTCTCTCTCTCTCCTCTCTCTCTCTCTCTTGGCAAGTGATTTTTTTCCAAGTGTAATTATGTCGTTGGTGTAAAGGTAAAATCAACAACACATAATTTTTATGTAAGTTGCATGATGGTAACAAAGACAGAAATAAAAACAAAACAATAAGGTGTCAGGTACAGAGACAAGGAGCAAGACAAGGAGCAAAGAAACATGAAATAAATAGGAAGCAGAGAAGAGATGAAAGGTAACTAAACAAGTAAAATAAGTACAGGCCCACATGCATACATTTTCTTTTAACTCATTATAAAATAAACGTGGCAGAAGAAATTCTAACAGACAGTGATAGAGATGTAGACACAGAGGAACATGACACAAAGGGATGCAGACAGACAAAGAGAAGGAAAAAACAAAGATTTATTACAGAACATAGAAAAAGACAAAAGAGACAGTGAGGAGAAACCAACAACAAAAAGCCAACTCAGAAATGTAAGGCGTAGCTCCCTTCCTTCAAACAACTCTCCTTGCCATACATGACCTCTGCCCTTTACATGACCCCTGCCCTTTGTATGAGGGCTGCAGACCTGAGTGCTCACACAGTCTGCAAAACAATCCCTGCCTGCCCCCACAGCAGAATGGAGGGAGGCCCCCAGAAGGGCAAAGGCTGATCTGACTCTTCTGGTGCCAGCCCTGTCCTTCTGGTGCCCCAGATCAGAACACAACCGTGCCATTTAGCTAAATGGCAGACACAAATCTCTGACATAAACCTGTCGTTCTGTTGTTCTCTCAGTTTTCCCGAGATTAGTGCAGCTGATATCATTCTCTTCATGAAGAGGACGTAATCCTAGGAGCCAGTCAGCATGTGATGTGGGTGAAAGCCATGTTTTTTCGAAAATTTGATTTAATGTATGTAATTGTCCTTGAGAGACTGGAATGCTATTTTGTTTTGTTTTCATTTTTTGTTGTATTTTTTATAGAGAGTTAAGGGAGAGGAGATGAGGGCTGCCCTCAATATCCTGGCCCCAAAAGAAGCTGAGGTCTCTGACCCTTTGCTCCCCTATGACTACATAGGTTATGTTACACCTTTACTTTGTACTTTTAAGGGTTAAAATGCAACCCTATTCTATTATACTGGCTTATGGCAGAAAATGATGGGCAAAGAAAAAAAGAGAGAAAACAGTGGAATACTGATTCTTTCCCTGCTTAAAATCACACAAAATTTTTTAATGTCATGGCTTGGCTTAACAGAAAAAAATGTTGGTGGACTAGGCCTGCACTGAGATACTCTGCCCCCCTACACTTTGTGTGATGACTATCTGCCGTCTGTCAGAGCAGAAGAGAAGAGCACAACCTGACCAGTTCGCTCACAGGACAACACTATCATCCCTACCCCATCTCAGTCCACCATCAATTTGTCATGACGCTGCTCTGTCAGTCTTCCTGAGATAGGGATCTATGAATACCAAACTAATATTGCTTGCTCCATAGATCAGAGGCCAAGGGAGACTAATCAGTGTGTGACGCAAGTGACAGCAATTTTTAATTGGGAAGTCATGATCTGGCATGGGAATTTATTTATTTTCATTTATTTTATATATACCACTTTATGTCACAGCAGATTTCTCTGCGTAAAATTCGGGCTGCTATCCCGGTTCCTGTCTGCAACTGTATTTGTTTCCCTATCAGAGTGGCTTTTCTCTTCAGAATTTTGCTAGGGACAACCCCCTTGTTGCCGTGGGTTCTTTTACGTGCGCTAAATAATGATGTGTAAGACACGGGACCTCGGCTTATCGTCTCATCCGAAAGACTAGTACCCAGACCACCACTCATGATCTAATGGATCGGGAAAAAGTGTTGGGCCCCAACGGGATTCGAAGCACCGCACAGACAGACCCGACCCGGACTTTTCGCTTTCTAGGCAAGGCGCGTTACCTCCTACACTACCAAAGAAGAAGAAAGGCTTTGATGGCTTCTTTTGAAGGAAGGGTACAAGCCAATGTGACGTGAGGTCACAGCAAGGTTGTAGTGGTTCATCTTTGCACAAACGTTCTGTGGTTTTCTTGCGAAGAATATTTGAAAGAAAGAAAAAAAGAAATTTATAAATACTAAGCCTGTCCTGGAATGAATCACTAGAGTAAACAAAACAAAACGTTGTGCAGTGGCTTGTTTTGTGTCTTGCATTATTTGCTTTATTTTATGATTGTGGGTCTGGTTTCTGAACAAAGATCTTTCTGCATACTGTCATAGAATGAAAGATTTTCTTGCTTTCATTTTTCTCTGGTCCTATTTGATGTAATTCCCTCAAGCTCTTGCAAAATCATCAACCACAGGAACCTGCAGGTGCATGCGCTCGCGCGGACACACACACACACACAACACCACAACACAACACACACACACCAACCACACACACACACACGCACACGCACACGCATCACTACACACACACGCACCACGCACACACACACACACTCACACACACGCACGCACCCACGCACACACGCACATGCACGCACACGCGCGCGCGCGCACACACACACACACACACACACACACACACACACACACACCACACACACACACACACACACACACACACACACACACACACACACATGCCCCCAACACTTAAATTTACTTTTTTTTTAACTGAAGTCAGGAGCTCTTCATAGGGCTTGATGGCGTTTTCAATTCTGGTTTTTACTTTATTGTTAGCAATGTGATCTCTGCATGAATTACCATGAAGTTTGTGAAAGCATCTCATCTCCCTTGCCTGTATCCTTTTTTTCAATATCCGCTATTATAATCGACATTCCACATGCATTCAAACATCAAACCTAACAGATATCATGTCCTTGTGTTTACTGCCTACAACAACATTTTTTGCTCTGTACATTCATATAAGAGCAGCAGCATGCAGAAAGTGAATTCTTCAGTTTGATAATGGTTGTCAAAGTAAAACGTTGGGGACTGGAAAATGCTGTGTATATAGATACGTCTAGATGCTCCCACTACTAGTTCTATTTTACTCCTGACAGTATGATCTTTTCTGAATGATACATCTGTAAGGACTGTGCTTCATTTCTCAGAGGAAATTGAATCAATAGATACACTCTCTTGTGGGGATTTCCAGGTGGCTGTCAGTATAAACAGCATTCCAACTTTCTGGAAAATCTGTGCTAGGAATTCCCTCTTTTTCATCCTTCTCTTTGTTTCTGCCTGGTCCCTTTTCTTTATGTTACCTCCTTCGTGTCTAGTTTTTGCCTTCTTGGTCCATTTATCCTGCATTTGTTTCCAGAAAGACCTGAAAAAACAAAACACCTCCCCTGCCAAAGTCGGATGTGCTGGGCCTGACTTGTCAGTTACTTAATGACAGTGCAACCCATCATTTTTTGCTCATATGACAGGTAACAATAGTTGCTTTCTGAGTGCTTGATGAAGAAAAATAGACAGACAGACAGACAGACAGACAGACAGACAGACAGACAGACAGACAGACAGACAGACAGACAGACAGACAGACAGACAGACATACATACATACATACATACATACATACATACATACATACATACATACATACATACATACATACATACATACAGTAGCAGAGACAGATGAACTCGAAAGAAAAAGATGCTAAGAAACAGAGAAAAAAAAGAAAGAACAAAGAGTATAAAAAAGGGAAACAGAACTGCTATATAATAATAACCTCTGCCCTTTGCATGAGGGCTGCAGACCTGAGTGCTCACACAGTCTGCAAAACAATCCCTGCCTGCCCCCACAGCAGAATGGAGGGAGGCCCCCAGAAGGGCAAAGGCTGATCTGACTCTTCTGGTGCCAGCCCTGTCCTTCTGGTGCCCCAGATCAGAACACAACCGTGCCATTCAGCTAAATGGCAGACACAAACTCTACCCAATCTCTGCCATAAAACTCTCATCCCCCTCATGAGGATGCCTGGGGGCCTGTCAGTATAAACAGCCTCCCCACCTTTGGGCTCAAAACTTTCCCCCATCCATTAGACTATGAGTGGTGGTCTGGTTGCTAGTCTTTCCGATGAGACAATAAACCGAGGTCGGTGTTTTACACATCATTATTTAGCGCACATAAAAGAAACCACGGCAAAAAGAGGGTCGACCCTGGCAAAATTCTGTAGAAAAAGGCCACTCTGATAGGGAAACAAGAGAGTTATATTTTTGTATGACTCCATGTGTATCTGTTTCAATCCTTAGAATTCTCATTAAGAGAGAGAGAGAGAGAGAGAGAGAGAGAGAGAGAGAGAGAGAGAGAGAGAGAGAGAGAGAGAGAGAGAGAGAGAGAGAGAGAGAGAGAGAGAGAGAGAGAGGAAAGAATGAATGAATGAATGAATGAATGAATGAACGAACGAACGAACGAACGAACGAACGAACGAATGAATGAATGAATGAATGATCTTTTTTTTCAAGGGTAACAGATAAGCATTTACATACTTTTTTCATCCGGCCCTTGCCCTGATTAGGGAATAGAAAAATGAAAAAAAAGAGAACCTACCAAAACAGGAGAAAAGCCCAAAAGCACAGATAAAACAGAAAGCAACAAGAGAGAGAGAGAGAGAGAGAGAGAGGAGAAGAGAGAGAGAGAGAGAGAGAGAGAGAGAGAGAGAGAGAGAGAGAGAGAGAGAGAGAGAGAGAAAGGATCAGACAGACAGACAGACAGACAGAGACAGAAGCAGAGACAGAGGTTAGAAAGACAGACGCACTGATCGACAGACAAGAGACAGAGAGGAAAAACAAAAGGGAGAGGGGGAGAAGGGGTTAGGCAGTAAGTTCTGTTGAAGCCATGGTATTGTGTTTTTCTCTTGCATCTCGGCTTCCGGCAGACAAACAGACATATCGTGGCAAAAGATGAAAACCCAGTGCAATGCCAGCGCCGTTCGGATATCCCTCTTTTTCAACACGATTGTGGAATGGTCCGGAGATAGCTGGACCCTGCAGCCCGAATCGTGTTGGCCTATGCATTCTAATGGCTTCCTGTTCGGTAAACAAAACCTCTTTCCAAAGATACCAGATTCCCCCCCCCCCCCCCTTGTTTATATATCAGTTCCTCACCCCCCTCCCTCCCTGCCCTATATCCCTCCCCAACAGATTGTGGAAAATGGATGATGCAGTCATGCATTCAAACGGACACTGTAGCCCAGTGGTTCAGACCGTTTGAATTCAATCCCATGGGTCCATGAAGTCGTGGGTTCCAATCTTGGTGGCAGCATCTTGTGAATTAAGCGTGGAATTTTTTTAAATTTTTTTTTACGATCTCTCAGGTCAACTTCAAGTGCAAAGCTGCCTGTGTGTTAATTCCCTTCGTGTATGTACACATGCAGAAAATCACAAAATTTAATATGCTTGTTAAAGATCTTAAGCGCTTCGATTTGTTTGCTCTACAAGATTTAGCGTTATATAAATTCCATATATCATTATCATTATCATAAAGATCCCGTATTTCATGTCAGCGTTCGGTGGGTTACGGAAACACGAACATTTCCAGCATACTTCCCCGCAGTCAGATATACGGCTACCTTCATGATGGGCAAAAATGGTCATCCACGGGGAAAAAAAATATAACCATCGGTGAACCTCGGAGCTTTAGCCGAGGAACGAAAACATTGAGCAGAACAGTATTCTGTCTTGTCTGTCTTCAAAGAAAAGTGTCTATAAACACACATCATTGGTCTAGAGGAGATGCACCTACCGAGAAAGGAAAACCCACAGCTTTGATCACCATTTGAGCCCGAACTCCCCCCCCCCCCCCCCCCCCCCCATCTACTAGACTTTGAGTGATGGTCTAGATGCTATTTTATTTATTTTTGTTTATTTTATAGATGAAATTATTTATTTTTTTTTATATCGAGGGTAATGGAAATAAGAGTCATGTGCTTTTTTTTTTTTTTTTTTTTTTTTTTTTACATCCAGTCTCTTGTGTTACAGTTTTTGTAAATCGTGTATCTTTTCCCCACCGGCAAACCTTTCGGATGTGAGGGTAAAGTTAGTTTCCAGGTTGGGCAAGTGGCATCCGCTTAGAAAAAAGAAACCCAAGCAGCATCAAGTTTGTCTTGCCAGATTCTGTCTTCCCCTTCCTCGAATGCTCAGCAGCAACTGTTTTCATATGGCGAAAATGGTTTGCGCTGCTGTTCAGCCCCCCGACAAGTCAGACCCAGTGCATCGAATTTTACATGCGAGAGAATCATCTTTTTAATTTTCTGGAAAAAAAAAGGGAGGAGAATCGAAGAAGAAGGGAGAAAATAGACAAAAAAGGGAAGGGGGACAGGAAGAAAAAGGAATAAGGAAAAAAAAGAAAGGACAGGGAAAAAGGGGGTTCCTAACACAGAATTTTTAGAAGGTGGGGATACTTCTTACTGACAGGGGCCCCCCCACCCCCCCCCCCCCCCGCCCCCGTGGGGGGGAATTCTGTAAAAGGAATCCCCTTTATAAGAAAAAAACTGGGTGGTGGCCCTTGAATGACACACCCCTCCCCGAAAAAACAGCTTGAATTTCACGCAGAAAAACTGCCAAGACTAAAAGTACACTATCACACTACACTACATACACTACCCGCTACACTGCACTACTTTCACCCAC
>JASPKP010007745.1:0-7500 GCA_030674155.1 Stramonita haemastoma
CACACACACACACACACACACCACACACACCACTCACACCACACACACAAACACACACACACAACACATCACTCACACCACACACACAGCACAACACAACACGACACACACACACACACACACACACACACACACACACACACACACACACACACACACACACACACACACAACACACACACACACACACACACACACACCACACAGCTAAAACCACCACAACAGTGTTTTCCCTGTTGGAAAGAAGACACAAGCATTCTAGAAAATGTCCTAGCTTCTTCCATTACCTCATCTACATACGTGCATTAGCATAAAGGATCTCATGGCCACTCTGAACACTGAATACGGATGTCTAATCAGCAGAGAAAAAGAAGCTAGGACACGGTCTTTGCTGTCAAAGAATAAAGAGTTTGTGTGTGTGTGGGGGGGGGGGGGAGGACGGATAGCCTAGTGGTCAGAACATTGCATTCGCAATTTGACGACCCGGGGTCGATTCCGGTCGAGGAGATTTTTCTCCTGGAGTTAACATCAGTGCTGACTCCACTCTCCCCAGAAGTCCTTCGGATGAGACTTTAAACCGAGGCCCCGTATGTGAACGCATGCAGAACATCTTACGCACACGTCAAATCCTGTTCCGCTTTTCGTAAGAGTAGGCCATCGTGTGCCGGTGGGAACAGATGACATTTACAAAATGCATACACACGGGGACTGGATGTAAAAAAGTACATGAGTGCTTATTCCATTATCCTCGATATAAAAGTATAAATCAATCAATAAATCAATCAAACACACACACAAACACACACACACACACACACACACACACACACACACACACACACACACACACACACACACACACACACACAAACACACACACACACACACACACACACACACACACATACTCACATACAGTCAGTCATACACACACATAAACACACGCGCGCGCACACACACACCAAAAATAAGAACATTAACAAGAAAAAGGTGACGAAAACTAAGAAAACGACCCACAAAAAAACAACAACCACCAAAAATAGAGATGGATCAAGAAGAAACTCAACAAGACAGAGAATAAAGTGAAAGAAAAAAACAAACAAAGAAAAAAATGCCAAGAAGACGAGTAAAAGAATGAAGAAAGAGAGAGAGAGAGAGAGAGAGAGAGAGAGAGAGAGAGAGAGAAGAGAGAGAGAGAGAGAGAGAGAGAGAAGAGAGAGAGAGAGATTGATTGATTGATTGATTGATTGAAATGATTTCATTTATTCTTTTATATCGAGGATAATTGGATAAGCACTCTTGTGCTCTTTTACATCCAGTCCCCGTGTGTATGCAGTTTTGTAAATGTCATCTGTTCCCACCGGCACACGATGGCCAACTCTTACGAAAAGCGGAACAGGATTTAACGTGTGCGGAAGATGTTCTGCGTGCGTTCGCACACGGGGCCTCGGTTTAAAGTCTCATCCGAAGGACTTAAAGTCTCATCCGAAGAGAGAGAGAGAGAGAGAGAGAGAGAGAGAGAGAGAGAGAGAGAGAGAGAGAGAGAGAGAGAGAGAGAGAGAGAGAGAGAGAGAGAGAGACAGAGAGAGAGAGAGACAGAGAGAGAGAGAGACAGAGACAGAGACAGAGAGACAGAGAGAGAAACGCAGAAAGACACGTACAACAAAGAGGGCATTGAAGGGAGAAAAGTGGGAGAGAACAGACAAGAACGAATGAAAGAAAACTGTAAATTTACCAATTTAAAAAGAAAAATTTTAAAGAATGACAAAATTGAAAACAGAAGGAACAGAAGGAACAGAAGCAAACAACAACCCGTGTTTATGTCATGACCACAGAGAGCGTAATGATCCTTAATCACAGTCATTATCCTCAAATGTCATCATTTAACTGTCTCCGTTGTCGATTTCCCTGTTTCCCATTATTTGGGCTGATGCCTTTGTTTCTCCTGCTTGAAGAGCAAGGTCAAACAACCAACCAACAAACAAATAAACAAACAAACCAGCGACGGACGCTACATTGTAATTCAGTCCCATGTGTCCTTGAAGTTGTGGGTTTGAATCTTTGCAGCGTCTGCTGGGTTGTTGGGTTGGGGTTTTTTTTTCCCCACGATCTCTCAGGTCAACTTTAAGTAAAGACCTGCTAATGCCTTCATTCCCTTCATGTATATGCACATACAGAAGTTCAAACATGCACGTTAAAAACCCAGTCATTCATGTCAGTGTTCTTTGGGTTACATGAACATGAACGTACTGAAGTTGCAGCCTATCATGTCGCCTATAAAACCACATGTCGGTTGCGTTTATTAGGTCTTTTTTCAATTTTATTAGTATCCAGATTTCTGACCCCAAACAGGAACACAGGCCAGATTAGCGTTTTGACCAACCTAATTTTGATATACTTAAAATATGCCTCTGTCTAGAAAAGCTAGAAAAGAAAGTTTAAAAAAAAAAAAGAGCACAAGAGCTGGAAAGGGGAACAAAGGAGAAAAAAGAAGAAAGAAAGAAGGAAATAATGCAGAGGAGGAAAAGAGACAAAAAGAACAGACAAGAAAAGAATAAAAAGACAGACAGAAGGAAGAAAGAAAGGGAAGAAAACAAAGATCAAAGAAAGTAATTAGGAAAGAAAGGAAGGAAGGAAATAGGACTTCCAGTCTACCCAAAAATTTTTCATAATATTTCTTTTTTTTTAAAGATGAAACTTTTGAACTCTTTTCTTTTGTTCATTTCTATAAAAAAAAAAGAAGAAAACCCAAACATTTTAAAACAATTTTCTTGTAATCATCGTTCTCTGTTAAAAGGTCGTGCATATTTTTCACTGTCTCTACTGTGTTGGGGCTGCATTGTTCATTTTTGTCCAGAAGAGAAAGAAAAAATATGTTAACTGTGTGTCTGCTTCTAGTCTAGTGGAGCCACACGCCTGTGCCACTAAACGTGACATTTGGATGGAAAGGCTAGCTCCCTTTTTGGAGTAGAGAGAAGGGGGGGTGGCGGCAAGGGGGGGGGAGGAGAGAGAGAGAGAGAGAGAGAGAGAGAGAGAGAGAAGAGAGAGAGAGAGAGAGAGAGAGAGAGAGAGAGAGAGAGAGAGAGAGAGAGAGAGAGAAGAGAGAGAGAGAGAGAGAGAGAGAGAGAGAGAGAGAGAGAAAGGGAGAGAGAGGAGAGAGAGAGAGAGAGAGAGAGAGAGAGAGAGAGAGAGAGAGAGAGAGAGAGAGAGAGAGAAAAGGAGAGAGAGAGAGAGAGAGAGACAGACAGACAGACAGACAGACAGACAGACAGACAGACAGACAGACAGACAGACAGACAGACAGACAGACAGACAGACAGAAAGAACACTGAAACTGTTTGCTTTACATCGGGCTTAGGCCACAATACACTTTGAGGAGGAAACATGGAAAGATGCAAAAACTGAAACACAACTTCTCGTAAACTTTGGTAAGACTTTGTCATAATACCTTGGCATGTACTCAACATTGTACACTCTTGAATACGTATATTCCAAAATCATGACTAAATGAAGGCTGGCACTTTCTCACATACAAAATGCCCAGACACGTTGAACCCCCCCCCCCCCCCCCCCCACCCCCCCCCCTTGTCAAAAATAAAGTATTGAATATAGCACGTTTATAGAGAAGCATAACAGTCTTTTCAAGATTAGTTCCATCCAAAAACATGGACTGGAAGAGACAGGAGCACAAAGCCGAGTGGATAAGGCAGGACTTTGAATCCTAGGGGTACTGAAGTCAGGAATGGCAATAGGTCCGAACCTTAGCTTCCACTGGTGAATTATTAAGGATGGTGGTTTCTCTTACCAAGTCAAAGTATGCATGTCTGTCATAATCGGCCTACAGTTTTCTTCGTTATATGATATGTATACATTTATTCCTAAGTGGTAAAAGGTAAAGATAAAGTGTCCTATAACCTATGTGGTCGTAGGGGAGTGAGGCATCAGAGACCTCAGCTTCTCTAGGGGCCAGCATGTTGAGGGCGGCGCCCATCTCCTCTCCCTCGCTGCTTTACCTTCCCTGACCCTAAAGAGGGCAGGTACCTATTTACAGCTGGGTGAACTGGGGGACTGTACTGAAAACAAGGCGCGCAAACGGTCACCTATCCAATTGGTAACGACGCTCGATGCTGCTTAACCTTAGCGTGGGAAAAGCGAGTGCTCTGACCTCTGAGCTATCCCCTCCCCAAGTGGTAAGTAGTAACAGTTGTTAATACAAAAGATGTTTTAACAAATTACCAAATGTTTACAACAAAAACTTTGTGTTGAGAAATAATTACTCCAAGTGTTTCGGTTCCATTTGCTCAGTTCTGCACAACCAGAAACAATCTGTGGAATTCAAAGAAATGAAAGATACTGCACAAAACGTGACAGTGTTGATATTGGTGACAACTTTTAGTCTCTTTTTATGTCCCCATTCTTCACTGAAACTCGTAACAAGAATGTTACCAAGTTATATCACACTAAATATCCAAAATACTTTGAAAGGTGAAAAAAGTCTTTTTTTAAAAAAAGACGGGAAGACAGGAAGACTCTAATCAGTGATATTTAAATGGCAATATGAATGACATATAAATCATGTTCCAGAAATTTTAAATAGATAAACAAAAGTTGAGTTACTATTTTTCTCACCATAATATTGTAATAAAAACACTTTGTTTGAATGGTTGCGTGTCCACTCAATTTGTTCAGTAATAATTTTGTTTCATGGCGTTTTGCATCATCTTCCATATCCATGAAGATATGACACGAACTAGAAAGAAACTAAATTTACCGTTGCCTTAATTCTCATGGTGTTTATGTGCATGGAGAAGGTAGCACAATACGCACGTTAAAGATTCCATAGCTTTTCGGTAGTTTGATGAGTTGCGGTCTATCTATCTATCTATCTATCTATCTATCTATCTATCTATCTATCTATCTATCTATCTATCTATCTATCTATCTATCTATCTATCTCTCTCCCTCTCTCTATCTCTCTATCTCTCTATCTCTCTCTCTCTATCTGGGAACAGATGACAATATTTACAAAACTGCATACACACGGGGACCGGATGAAAAAAAGCACATGATTGCTTATTCTGTTATCCTCGATATAAAAGAATAAATAATAAATAAATAATAAATAAATAAATATCTATCTATCTATCTATCTATCTATCTATCTATCTATCTATCTATCTATCTATCTATCTATCTATCTATCTATCTATCTATCTATCTATCTGTCTATCTATCTATCTATCTTTCCTGTAGTTTGGCGACCGTGGGGGCACCCCCGAAGACCTGACAACCAGTTCCCTCCATTCCTCTCTCTGTTCTGCGGTATAACAGAAAAACAGCCGCCAGTGTATGCTGGGTTTGACCTTGCAGTTGGCAAGAAAACACTCGGAAGGCTGTGGTCTGCTGTAGCCAGATGTTGCAGCTGGTATTTAACCTTGCCTTGCCTCGTCTTGTCATTGTTTCCCATTCTGTGGTATTCATTGTAGCCTAAGCCATGAACTTTTTTCTCTCTGTTCCCTCCTCCGTGTGTGTCCCCCCCCCCCTCTCTCTCTCTCTCTCTCCTCTCTCTCTCTCTCTCTCTCTCTCTCTCTCTCTCTCTCTCTCTCTCTCTCTCTCTCTCTCTCTCTCTCTCTCTCTCTCTCTCTCTCTCGCGCGCGCGCGCGCGCGCGCGATCATTAGGTACTGGTTAAAACTATTTGAATTGGATAAAAATAGAATACCGTACAGTTAGAGTTAGATACAAATGATAAATGTCGCTGGATTTCAAAAATAAGAGAAATTTTGTGTGAAACAGGTTTTAACATTGTTTAAATGCAACAAAGTGTCGGGGATGTAAAAACTTTCTTAGGTATGTTTAAACAAAGATTAGTGGATCTTTTTATTCAAGAATGGGATGGGACTATAAGAGATAAAGAGAGGTATGATATTTATAGATCGTTTAAAAGTATGTGTAAAAGAGCAGTATTTAAACTCCATAGATGTCTGCTGTTCTCATGTAGCAATTGCACAAGCAAGGTTTAAAGTTTTACTTCTCATAAATAATGTGTATCGATATAGGGATCATATTTGAGACAGATTGTGTTCATTTTGTAAAACGAAAATAGAAAATGAAGCCCACTTTCTATTGAAATGTTACATGTACACAAACTTGAGAGAAAAGTTTTTAAGCAAATGTATCAATGTATCATTGCCAGATCTGCTCAAAGTAGCAAATGAAGGATAAATGCATAGTTTGTCTAGATAAATTTTTTTGTTCTATTAACAAAAGGAAAACGATGTTGTCTCAAGCAGTCTATTGATTAACTGTTGCTATTTGATATGTACTCATTATGCATGATTTTTTCCTAAACATCATAGTCTCTCTGTGATTAGGTTATGGTTGATCTAAGGTTTTTGATCATGAAAAAGAGTAAATGTATGTTTTTCTTCTTTAATCAGTCAAAAATCATTTCTTATTTGTGCATTTAGTTTGCCAATGATATGAAACAACCCATTGTTACATCTCAAGCCCATCCAATGTATTGTGGACCAAGGCCAATATACATGAAATCATTTCAGAGTTCAGAGTTCTCCTCTCTCTCTCTCTCTGTCTCTGTCTCTGTCTCTGTCTGTCTGTCTGTCTGCCTGTCTGCCTGTCTGTTTGTCTGTCTGTCTGTCTGTCTGTCTCTCTCTCTCTCTCTCTCTCTCTCTCTTTCTCTCTCTGTTATACATGTATATACACAGACAGAGACAGACACATAGACACACAGACACACAGATAGACAGATAGGAACGTACAGACAGATACACAGAATATTTTCCAAATAAAAAAAAGAAAAGAAACAGAGAACGCAGCAAAAATATACAACAGAGAAAATGTACGTGGAAGGGAGAGGGAGAAGGCAGAAGAAGGAGAGAGGAAGGGGGGGGGAGGGAGAAGAAAAGATGGTGTATAAATTATTCAGTGCTGCTGCCTGTCGATATCGGAGGCTTACAGTAGTAACTGGTTATATTAGCCCTAGCAGTGGGCTGATTCTCCTAGCATTGGTACCAGTGAGGATTTGAGCTCTTTCTTCATTAATTAATTAATTTTTTATGCCTCTCTGCTTTCTCTTCTCAGTCCTTCCTTTCCCGTCGTCTGCCTGTCTATCTGTCTGTCTGTCTGTCTGTCTGAGTCTTTGTCAGTCTGTCTGTCTGTCTGTCTGTCTGTCTGTCTGTCTGAGTCTTTGTCAGTTTGTCTCTCTGTCTGTCTGTCTTTTGTCAGTCTGTCTGTCTCTCTATCTCTGTCTCTCTGTCATTCTGTTTCTCTGTCTGCCTGCCTGTCTGTCTGTCTGCCTGTCCTTCTGTCTGTCTTGCCTGTTGGTGTGCCTGTCTCTCTTGTATGTCTGCCTGTCTGCCTGCCTGTCCCTCTGCCTGTCTGTCAGCATGTCTGTTAACCTGTTTGTCTTGCCTGTCTGTCTTGCTTGTCCCTTTGTCTGTCTTTCTGCCCGTTTCTCTGTCTGTCTCCATAAATGTATACAG
>JASPKP010007746.1:0-5000 GCA_030674155.1 Stramonita haemastoma
AACACCACGTTTTGGTGTGATGTGTCATGGGGTTTTGATTTGTGGCGTGGGTCTGTGTCTGCTGTGTGGTCGCAATGATTGTGCATATCACAACAAAGGTTGAAAATATGTGCTTCCTGTAAAGCACAGTCTGTTCACATTTCTAAATCTCATTTTGAAAAGGCAATTTCATTAGAAAGCTTAAATTAAATAAATGAAATTAAAAAGCTTTGGGGAAACGGAAAAAAAGGGGGGAAGGGGGGGGGGGGGTAAACTTTTTGGGGAAGGGGTTTTATTTTATTTTTTCTTTTTCAAAAAAAATCACTATACACCTTCTTTCCATACAAGAAAACAACAAAAAAAACCCCCATTTTGTCAAAATTTTTCACAAAACCCAATCGGTTTGCAAACTGAGCTTCCTCACCCCATAAACAAATCTGTTCTAAGGGAAAAATCAAAAGATCCCAAAAAATTTAAAATTTCTAAAAAGATACCTAACACAAAAGCTTTAAATACTTAAATTTTTAGAAAAAATCGATAAAAACAGACACTCACATCTTCGGGTAGGGGGGTTTTTGGGGCCCGGGTTTTTGCCAATATTTTAACCAAGACCAGGGTTCAAATGGGGCACAGACTGACTTTTTCCTTCTTCTACCAACCTAAGAGGTTGTCTTTCTTTATAGACACATATTTGATAGTTTTTTTTTTTTGGGAATAATAAAATTTTGTTTTTCAAGTCATCTAAATTTCACCACAATTTTTTCAAGGTAAAAAACCCACCACAAAAAACATTTTGTCCCTGAAAATTTTCTGTGTAAAAAACCCCTTTTTTCCCCGTAAGCAAGAAAAATAAAAAAAGGGGGGAAAAGTAAGCAATTACCTCTACGGGCAATACCCCAAATTTAAATACAGTCAGCCTCCAAACAGAAAGGGCAAAAACTCAATGGACACATGTACATATTGAAAACATTTCCCCCACCACGCCCTTACCATTCACTGTACCCCTTTTAAAAAGGGGGTATATCATCATTCCATCATTAAAATTTGCACAAATTCACACACGCATAAAATTTAAAAAAACCAAACTTTTTTTTGCCCCCTTCTCTTCAGATAATTTAATTTGAGGGAATGCAACTGCCCCCAAAATCATTATGGTATGCAAGTTCAATCCTAAAAAGTGTCTTTTCACAAACCATGAGTCAGGGGCGGGATTAACTTTCAATAGATAAAAAATTAAGGCACCTGACAACGCTATAAAACAACCCCATGCAACAAGAGATTTTAATCTGGCAAACTTCTTTTAAGGGGACTCTCGGGGGAAATAATATTCATTCGGGGGAGTAAAAAACTTTTTAAGGAGTGGCACGCTGATTTGGCAAAGCCCCCCACTTCACCAGCAGGCCTCCAATCCACGGGGAGAAATCTGTTGTGCTGAAAACCCGTCCCCAACAATAAAATCACTAGTTTTTTTGTTTTTTTTTTAAAAAAAAATTCTTTTATTTCAAAGGATAAGGGAAAAAACCCTTATTTTTTTCATCCCCCCGGGGGTTTTCAGTTTTGTCGATTTTTGTCACCCCCTTCCCAAACACACAATGGCATACCTTTTTCCAAAAACTTATTAAACATGGGGTTGTTTTAGAGCAGTCATCCAGCATACTGCCACCAATCTTCCATTCTGCCGACCCCGCTGCCATTTTGGGTTTGCAGGACAGGGAAAAAAAAAGCGCCATGTACAGGTTTTTTTTTTTTTTTAAAAGCAGAAAACAGTGTCACAAAAAATTTGAAAAAAAGAGAATGAAAAGATGTGTAAGGTTGATTCTGTGAACAGTTTTTTGTGTTTGTGTTTTGTTATTTAAAATTTTTAATTTATGCTTTTTTTTAGAAGATCTGAAATAGGCACTTTTTTACATTCCCCCCTGGGTAAGCCCTTTTGAAAATTTGTACCCCCTCCCACCACCCCAAAGGTTTTCACTTTGCAAGCAAAGGGGGTTTTTAAAGGCCCTAGATTTCTGCTGTTTTTAAACAGGCCCCCGGTTTTTGTCTCATTGAAAGACGGGGGGGGGGGGGGGGGGGGGGGGGAGTGGGGTCCCGCACTCATGTTAACTTCCGAGGAAAAATCGTCTTAAACAAGATTCAAACCCAGGCCACCAGAATCACAAATATGGCTGGGACATCGCTACAAACATCTGACAGGTCTAGACCCATACTGGCACAGAGCTGCAATAATGGGACAAGCTAGACGAGGGTAAAAAGGTAAAGGTAAAGGTGTCCCATAACATGTGTGTCGTAAGGGAGTGAGGCGTCACAGACCTCACTTCTCTAGGGGCCACCATATTGAAGGCAGCGCCCATCCCCTCTCCCTCACTGCTTTACCTTCCCTGACCCTAAAGAGGGCAGGTACCTATTTACAGCTGGGTAAACTGGGGGAACTGTACTGTAGCCAAGGCAGGCGAACGGTCACCCATCCCACTGGCAACCACGTTTCTACACTGCTTAACACTGGCTGGGGAAAAGCGAGCGCTCTGACCACTGAGCTATCCCGTCCCCATTGAAGAGGGTAGGGTCTGATATACTGCAGCAGAAAACTCACCACTGGTTTTGGAAGAGCCAGTGTCCTTGACTGCAGCAGGCTGGGAGGACTGTGGGGTGTCCATGGCCAGCAGATCATCCAGGTCCTGTTCCGTCACCTCCTCCCACCTGGATGAAGCCTTCACTGAAGGTGCTGGTCGTTCTGATGACCTTGCCTTGACCTCTGTACCCGCTGACCTTGCCGTGTGTCCTTTAGAGTCTGGTGAATCTTTGAAGTCCTCCTCCCTGCCAGAAGACTGTCCCAAGTCAGCATCTGTATACCCTGTACTGCCACTGGGGTCATTCCTTGAACTTGTGACATGCGTTTTTGTAACTGCTGTTTCCTTTTCATCTTTGTTTTGTTTAGACACAGAATCTTTCTGTCCTTGATTCCTCACCACAGGTGAAGGTGATGGCACACTATCTGCATGATTTCTTGACCAAATCACCAGAAGGAGTTGAAGCAGGGAGGGAAGAAGCTGGTTTGGGTGGTGGAGGTTTTTGAGATTCATCATCAATTTCTGAAGTTGGGGCAGGCAAACCTGCATTCTGTCTGTTCTCCTCTGCTGCCTTCTTCATTGTTGTCAGCTGGTCTGTCTGTCCTCGACAAACAATACATATGACTTGATTATTATGAGAGAAATTGCTATAATTCAAACTCTAATATGAAATAAATTGACTGGTATGCCAAAGAATGTGTCAACAGTTCTTGGCAATTACAAAAAAAAAATTGAGAAACTTGTATTTGGTCACAATAAACAAGAATACAAATATCAATGGCTATATCCTGGACAGTAATGAATGTTTCCCAGAGCAACTGACAACATCAACCATAAGATAATCTTTTTCGAGAACAAAACAGATTTTGATAATGAAAGAAATCACTGTTGATTCATAAAATTAAAAAACAACAACTTTGATTACAAAAACAAGAGGGTAACAATGTCTAACAAAGAGGACTGAAGCATCTCAGGCATCAACTGTTAAACAATGTAAACAACATATCACAATAAACACTGACCTCCAGTCTTATTCCTGGAGATGAAAATAATTTCAGTACCATAAAGAAACACAAACAGTTTATACTGAACAACATTCTAGAAAAGCCGATTTCTCTGCATGAAATCAGGGTTTCTTGCCTCCAATGGAAAAAGTGTGCCAGCAAAGTGCATGGCTCTTCTTCTACTCCACCCCCCTCCCCCCCTCCCTCCCGGCATGGCATTCTACATCCCACTTAATGTTTCCATGACAGTCTATTAACTCTGGCAAGACCTTTGTTGAAAGCAATTTCATTCCTCCAACTGATCTGCAACAGAAAATTATTAACTTGTAGCAGGGCAAGATAGCTTTGTGCTCAGACCATTGCGCTCACAATCTGGACGGCCTGAAATTGGAGCCCGGGTTCAAGCCACCACTATGTTGCCTGTTCAAGGGGACTTTTCCACAGGATTAAACATCAGTACTGATTCCTTTAACCCTGAAAGTCCTACAGATGAGACCATAAATCGGGGCCCCATGTGTAAATGCATACAGAACACCTTGTACACATTAAAACCCGTTCTGTCTTTTAAAAGGGTAGGCCATTCATGCCAATATGAAGAGATGAACATTTTTAATTAAAAAACACATGACACACTGGTGTTGTGTTTATACATCATCCCATAAGTCAGAATGCGGCTACCTTCATGGTGGGCAAAATGGTTGCACACAAAAATATTTCCCAATCAGTGTATCTTAGAGCTCTAGCCAAGCAATGACAACAAAACATGTAACTGTATCATATTCTCTTTAAGTTATGGCACTTTTCTCTGCTTGGATTCCCACCACAAGAGCAGTACCACCCACAAACATATGTATGTAATATACAGTTTCTTTGTATGTTTGTTTCCCTTAAGAGGGTCTTTTTCCTACAGAATTTTGCCAGAAACAACTATTTTGTTGCTGTGGGTTCTTTTACATGCACTTTTGTTATATACTGTCAGTAAAGACTTTGTTTAATGCACAAAGAAAGGTACCAAGAGTCCTCATCTTTGCTTCATGGCTAGATATTTTCAGGTTTATTGTTGGTGAGATTTTTGCATTGGCAACCGCTGTCCCACTGCCAAAGAGGCACATTCTGATTCAGGGCTCATGTTTAAACATGACAGTCTTCTGTGCTTTTCACACACTCCCCCCTCCCTTCCCCTCTTTTCACACACACAGAGAACTAACCGTAAAGATGTCAGTCTTCAGGCCAAGTTGACAGTGCAAGGGGAGACAACTCAGACTTGTGGCTAGCTCAGCACAATCAAGGGAGAGAACCTGAGCTCCAGGCCCACCAGTGGTGGACCCATCGTCTTCCCAACTCTCCTCATCCTTGAAGCGGAAGTGGGCCATGGCACTTCCTGAATATACACACAGCCCATCTTCAAATGAAGCCAACTTATAAAATCCAATCCCCCCCCAAAAAAAAA
>JASPKP010007746.1:10000-12389 GCA_030674155.1 Stramonita haemastoma
TGGGTGCTTGTACGCACGCATGCACGTGCACGCGCACATGTAAACACAAACACACACACGTGGTAAGTGCTCTCTCTCTCTCTCTCTCTCTCTCTCTCTCTCTCTCTCTCTCTTCGTATTCTTTGAAAAAAGAAATCGTTCGTTGTTTGGTTGAGAGGTTTTTTGTTGGTTATTTGTGTTCTTTTATGCCCAGAGGGCTGGTTGTAAAAAAGCATGCCATTACCCTCTTTAAATAAAATTTATTCAGTTCAGTTCAATTTAATTTCCTGATTAGGGCAAGGGTCAATGAAAAAAAACCGGGAATGCTTTGTTACCCTTGGAAAAAAAAAGACCAGTCATTCATTCATTCATTCATTCATTCATTCATTCATTCATTCATTCATTCATTCATTCTCTCTCTGCCTCTCTGTCTTTGTCTGTCTCTGTCTGTCTGTCTGTCTGTCTGTCTCTCTCTCTTCTCTCTCTCTCTCTCTCTCTTCTCTCTCTCTCTCTCTCTCTCTCTCTCTGGCGGCTCGAGTGATCTCCCTTGGTGATAGTCAGGAAAATTGTTTGCTGCGCAAATTTTTGGTTAAAAGTACCAATTCACTCAGTACAATGCCAGTTGTTGGACTGCCAACAGCACTGGAAGCAACCCTGAGTGCCCTGCTGCAAGACAGTCACCTGACGTCCTGGCGAATTTGCGGAGAAGGAGCAATACGACAGTAATACTTCGACTGAGGACAGACAGTGAGAATGTCAACATGGCTGGTCAACAAACATCTACCTGCCAGCATTTTCGCAGAAAGCCTCCCAGTCAAGTGAATCGTGACAGGAGACGAATAGAGGAGAGGAGACAGGCAGAGGAAAGGCGACAAACAGAGGAAAGAAGACAGACAGCAAAAAGGAAAGAAAATAATGAGGCAGGTGAGACCTTCACTTTTGAAAATTCGCCAACTTTATTTATGCCAACACCGCCAACAAGCCACGTTGTCTCACACACCAACACGCCCCTGTCTTCTAACAACACACCGCTGCACGTGATGTCTTCAGCACGGGAATTTCGCCCTGCGTCACGGGATGTCAACACGCTAGAAGCAGACACAGTCTCTGATCAGCAACACGGAATTGACCTTGCTGTGTGTAGTGCATCAGACACCACTGAAGACAGCTGCGACATTGCTCTACAGAAGGCGAAAGAGATCGACTGCAGTGTGGAGCTGATCAGGGACTACGTGGCACAGCTGACGGACAGATCGCTGCAGAGAAGACTGAGGGACACCCGTAGAAACCAGCAGTTTGGAAAAGTGTTTGTTTCTGACAGTACCCCTGACACTGTTATCTGTGAAAGTGACGACTTGGTGATCCAGTTTAAGTGGACAGATAGCTCCGATGAACCATCCGATTTCTACTGGTTTGTGAAAAAGAATATTAAACACCTGAATGAGGAAGAACGTGTCATTTTTTCTAGGTTACAGCTGTGGACTTTGGCAGATCGCAAAAAAATGAAAAAGAGGATTGATGCCAGTCTGAATATTCTACATGTGATCATGGGTGTTGTTCAATATCAGCTTGGATAATTGTGATTGTGACGGCATGTGTGGGAGTAAATGTGTGTGTGTGTGTGTGTGTGTGTGTGTGTGTGTGTGTGTGTGTGTGTGTGTGTGTGTGTGTGTGTGTGTAAGTGTGTGTGTGTGTGTGCGCATGTGTGTGTATGCGTGTGTGTGTGTATGTGTGTGTGTGTGAGAGAGGGAGAGAGAGACAGAGAGAGAGAGTAATGGAACAGCAGCATACGTGTACTCCACCAGTTCAGTTCCACGGTGTTTTGTGTAAAATAATAGCAAGAGCCAGTGGCCAACCTGAATAAACACTTTCCTGCAATGATCTATCTGACTCTGGATCTCTATCTTTGTACCACGACGTGGAACCCATGCCGTGAAGATATCTTGGGCTGCAGCCATTATTGTTGTTCTTATTTTTTGTTTTTGTTCAATATATGTTGTGCCCAATCCCTTTCCCACTGTCCCCTTGTGAATGGGCTGAAAAGCTTAAATCACAATAAACTATTGTCATTGTCATTGTTGTCATTGTCTCTCTCTCTCTCTCTCTCTCTCTCTCTCTCTCTCTCTCTCTGGGGGAGGATAGCCTAGTGGTCAGAATATTGCGCTGGCAATTTGACGACCCGGGTTCGAGTCCGGTCGAGGAGATTTTTCTCCTGGAGTTAACATCAGTGCTGACTCCACTCCCCCCAAAAGTCCTTCGGATGAGTCTATAAACCGAGGCCCCGTGTGCGAACGCACGCAGAACATCTTGCGCACAACGTTAAATCCTGTTCCGCTTTTCGTAAGAGTAGGCCATTGTGTGCCGGTGGGAACAGATGACATTTACAAAACTGCATACACACGGGGACTGG
>JASPKP010007747.1:2500-12387 GCA_030674155.1 Stramonita haemastoma
AAATGAACACAAAGCAAAAAAAACAACCCCCCTTTTTCCCGGTGAAAGCACCAAAAGGTAAAAGCTGGGTAGCAAAAAAACCACCCGCCCAAAACCCCCCAAAAACCCCACAACACCCCACCCACACACAAACACAACCACAAAACACGTGGGGCCCCAGTGTGGGTTTTTTTTTCCCCCCAAGAGAAACCCCGTGTGGGCCTGTTTTTTCCTTCCCAAAATTTTCTGCCCTTTCCCCCGCACCCCCCCCTTGGCCCCCAAAAACAAAAAGCGCTTTAAAAATGAAACGTCCCCCTCCCAAACGCAAATTTTTGGGGTTTTGGTTAAAATTTCCAGAAAATTTTTTCCCCCCCCTGCCCCCTCCCCCCCCCCCCCCCCCTTTTCTAGAAAAGAAAAAAAGGGGAAAACTCCTACCTGAAATGGTGATCTAAAATTTGGGTAAACCCCCTTTCCCCCCCCAAAGCAATTGTCCCCAGGTTTTTTTATTTTCCATGTTTTTTTAACTTGGACTTTTGGGGAAAACAACTAGGCAAACTAGGAAAATAACTGCTTTTTCCCCCGTGGGTTTTTTTTCTTTTTTTCGGGGCAACTAAATGCGTCCAAAAAACACGGGACCCCCGGGTTTTTTTTTTTAAGTTTTTTTCCCCAACCCCAAAACTAGCCAAACCCCGGCCATAAAATCCAGGGGCTGTGGATCGCGGAAAAAAAAAAAGTCGCGCCCAACAAAGGGGATGGGAACCCCCCACACACTTTTACCCCCCAAAATTTTTTTTTGGGTTTGTAAGGCTAGGCCCCGTGGGGTTACCCCTAGACCACCGATCCCGGTTCCCCCCCCCCATTTTCCTTTCCCCCTTTCATATTACGGGAAAAAAGGGGGCAGGTAAAAATGGGGTTTTTGGGGGGTAGGGGGGAGGTGGGCGGGGGGGGGGGGGGGGTTTACCCCAAGTCTCCCCCTTGTCGATCTAAACCAAAGAAAGAAGAAAAACACATCCCCAGTTCCCCCCCTGGGGGGGGGGGGGGGGTTTTTTTTTGATGTCCCCCGAGGTAAGGGCGATGATGATGTCCGTCCCCCCCCGATGTCAAATCCCTTTTGCCCACATGCTTGGTTTTTCAAATTTTAAAAAGTTGTTTTTTTTAAAAATAAAAAAAATAAACTTTTTAAAATGGTGGGGAAAAAGGTTTGGTTTGGGGGTGGGGTGGGGGGGGGGTTGGGGGGGGTTTGGGGTGGGGGAGCGAATGGAGTGTGAGGGGGGTTTTTTTTTTTTTTTAAATTTTTTTAAATATGATTGGGCTTCCCCTCTGTCTGTAAAGCCTGCCCCCTGGCCCTTTCTTTATCTCTGTTAAAGGGCCCCCGTCCCCCTTTGAAAAAAGGGGCCCCCCCTGTCCCCCCCTTCCCCCCCCCCGTCCCCCCTGTCCCCCCTGTCCCCCGGGCCCCCCCTCTATGTCTAATTTTTTTTTCCCCCCCCCCCCCCTGTCCCCCCCCCTTTCTCCCCCGTTCCCCCCCTTTCCCCCCCTCTTTCTTGTCCCCCCTATGTTTCCCCCCCCCCCTGTCCCCGTCCCCCGTTTTGTTTCCCCCCCCCTGTTGTTCCCCCGTCCCCCCCGTCTGTCCCCCCCCCCCCCCCCCCGTCCCCCCCCCCCCGTTTTCCCCCCCCCCCCCGTTTTGTCTGTTTTCCCTGCCCCCCTCTTCCCCTTTTCCCCCTCCCCCCTTCCCCTCTCTCTTCCTCTCTCTTCCCCTCCCCCCCCTCTTTTCCCTTTTTTAAAGTTGGAAGTGCATCAAATTCCCCTTCATCCCCCTTCTTTCCCCCCCCCCCCCTGCTTTTTTTTTTTTGCACAGCTTGGGGTTTTCCTGGTAGACAAAAAAGGGGGAATAAAACTTCCTGCAAATCCCCGCCCCCTTTTTTTTTCCAAGTGATTGAACCTAAAATCGGCTGCTGTGGCCAGACCCGTTTTTAATTAGGATGCTTTCCCCCCCCCCCACCCCCCAAACTTTTTTTTTGCAGACGGTGCTGATGAGGCCCTGTGAGTTACAGGGAAATGAAAAAAATGCTTGAAAGGTGCCGCCCTTTTTTTTTTTTTTTTTTTTTGTTTTCCCTTTCTCCATTCCTATTTTTTTTTTTTTCCTCCCCCCCGCCATTTTTTTCCCCCCTGCCATCCTGAGCCCTCCTTTCCCCCTTTGGAAAACGAACTTCCTAGACATGGGGCCCCCCGGTGTCCCCAAAAACTTTAAAAAATTTGCGTGTGACAACATTTTTAATCCCTGTAGGGTGGTGTTTTTTCCCCCAAATTTGTGTGTTGGTGTTGGGTGGGGGGTTTTGGTTTGGGTGTGGTTGGTGTTTGGGGTGTGTTTTTTTTTTGGGGTGGGGTTAGCGCCGCCCGGGGCCCCTGCGCGGGCCCCCCGAAAACCACTGTCCCCCTTTTTAAAAGGATTCCTTGTTCCCCCCAGGCATTTTTTTTATAAAAAGAAAAGGACGGGAAATGTTTTTTTGAGAAAACATGAAAATGTATACCAGCCCTTAAAGGTCCCTTTTCGGACTAAAATTTTTAAAAAAGAAAGTTAGTTTTTTTTGATGGCAAAGTTATTTGTTTTTTTTTTTTTTAAATTTCGAATAAAAGGGTTTTTTAGGGTACTCCCCCCCCCAATGACATGTAAAAAGTGATAGTGAAATTTGGGGCATGATAAACGGTTCCCCCCTTTTTTCCCCCTTTTAAAAGAAATTTTAAATGAAAAAAAACATTGAT
This sequence comes from Stramonita haemastoma, assembly GCA_030674155.1. NCBI lineage: Eukaryota > Metazoa > Mollusca > Gastropoda > Neogastropoda > Muricidae > Stramonita > Stramonita haemastoma. Next base: position 5,240 of record JASPKP010007747.1, read on the forward strand.
TTTTTTTTTTTTTTTTCCCCTTTTTTGAAAAAAAATCTTTTCCTTCTATTTCGAGATAATGGAAAAAAACACCCATGTTTTTTCTTTTTAAACCCCGTCCCCCCCCCCCTATCTGCCCATTTCGTATATTTTTGTTTTTCCTTCCCCCCAAGGCAACAAATGGGCCTACTCTTTTTTCGAAAGGGGAAAAAAAAAGGGGTTACTGTTGCGCAAAATGTTTTTTTTTTTTGTGCCCCTTTTACCCCGGGGGGCCCTTTGGTTTTTTTTTAAAAAATCTCATCGGAAGGACTTTTTTTTTGGGGGAGGGGGAAAAGAAAAGGAAAAAAGAGAAGAGAGAAGAAAGGGGGAGAGAGAAGAAAAGAAGAGAAGGGGAGGAGAAGAGAGGAGAAGAAAAGACAAAACAGAAAAAGAAACCCGAAAAAGACAGAAAAGAAACAGACCAAAACAGCAGACAGACAGAAGGGCAAAAAACCCCCGGAACCAAAAAAAAAGGAAAAAAGGAAAAAACAAAAAAGAAAAAAAAGTTTTTCCTTGGGGGTAAAAAAATTTAAAAAAAAAAAAAAATAAAATTAAAAAAGAAACAGACATGAAAAATGGGGTTTTAAGAAAAAAATAAAAAAACAGATATGAAATGACAGGCCCCAAAAAAAAAGAGGGGGAAAAGGGTTGGGCAACTATGGACAAACCCCCGAAAAAAAAAAGAAAAAGAAAAAGGGGGGGAAATTTTTTCCCCTCAGGCATTTTAAAAATGTTTTTTTTGGGCTTTTTACAAAAATCCCGCCCCTTTCCCCCCCAAAAATTTTTTTTTCCCAAAGCAGTCACACGAAAAAAAGCTTTAAAACGGCGTTTTTTATTTTAAAGAATTTTTCACGAAAAAACCCCTCAGACAGAACTCGTTTTGTCTTGTCCCATTTGAAATGAAAAATGGGGCGCGCCCGTGCAAAAAAATCCCCCGAAAAATCCCCCCCTCCCAGCCCAAAAACCGACTTCCCCCTGTAGGAAGGGGGATTTTTTTTTAAATTTTTTTTTTTAAGTTTTTCCCGCGAAAAAAATGGAGGAAAAGCCAAGAAAGCCCCGAAAAAGACAAGAAGGAGATTAAAAAAGGAAAAAAAAGGAAAAATTTTGCAAACTAAAAAAAGAAGGGATAAAAAAAAAGGAGAAATTTTTTTTTGTAAAAAAGAAAATTTTTTCCCCGAAGGTTTAGGAAACCATTTCACCCCTTTGTCCCCATCAGAAAACCCCCACGGGGGAAATTTTTTTTTTTTTTACAATTTTTTTTTTTCACCTACTTTTTTCCCCAAATTTTCCACCTCTGATTTAAGCCCCCGGGAAAAATGCCAAAAATCCCTTTATTGAAACCCCCCGTCATGCCAAAGTGCAAATTTTTTTTTTTTCGGTTTTTTTTAATAAAATTGGATTGAATAACACAAACCCCTAGTCCCCCCCCCCCTGACTATGTGGGGGGAAAACATAAATTTTTTAAAATTATGAAGGTAAAAAAAAAGGGAAAAAAAAGGTTTAAAAAAAAATAAACAATAGAGGGAGATTTTTTTTTTTTTTTTTTTTTTTTTTTTTTTTTTTTTTTTGTTTGATTTTTTTTTTTTCCTTTTTCTGGTTTTTTGTGAAAATTGTTTTTTTTTTTTTTTATTTGGGAGTGTGGGTATTCACTCCCCCCTCACCTCACTAAACTCCCTTTCCCCCCCCCTTCCCCCCCAAAAGGACGTAGGGGGGAAAAATGAAGAAGAGCCCCAACGGGCTTTTTTTCCATTTTTTTTTTTTCCCGTTTTCCCTTTGGGGGCCCCAGTAAAAGGCTTTTTTTTGGAAAGGGGTTGGGCAGTCCAGTCCCCCTTTTAATTTTTTTCAACCCTTGATTTTCCCCCCCCCCCCCCCCCCTTTTTTTTTTTTTTTTCCCCCCATGTTTTTTTTTTTTTCTGGGTGTTTTTTGTCCCTTTTTTGGTTGACCAAACCAAAAAAAGCTTTCCCCCCCTTTTTAGGTGGAGAGCAAAAAAAGGGTTTTTTGGGGGGCCCCCAAAAGCTTTTTTTTTTTTATTTTTTTCTTTTTTACATTCACGGGGGGGTATTTAAGAAAAGACAAAAAAAAACACCCATTTTTAAAAAAATTTGGTAATGAATGTTAAAAAAAAAGGAGCAGCAACCAAAAAAACCCAAAAAAAAACAAAAAAAAAAAAACAAGAAAAAATGCAACTTCCTTTTCAGAAATATTTTTTAGTTTGGAAATAACCCCCTGTTTTTTAAAAAAACAATTTTTTTCAACAAAACATAAAATAATGGAAGAATACGCAAAAAGTGAGTTACAGTGCCCCAAATTTTTTTTTTTGTATTTGTAAAAAACAGCTAAAAAGAAAAAAAATTTTTCGGCCAAAAAAAAGAGAAAAAATCCTTAAAGATAACCCCCCCCCCCACCACACACCCAAAAAAACAAACAACAACGAGACTTCAAACAAAAAAAAATAATTATAATGAGTTAAAAAAAGCCATGGGAATTCACCACAACATTGTAACAAAAAAAATCACAAAGCATCCCCCGCATTAAACAAAACCCCCCTAAAATCCGGGGGGAAAAATCTTTTTTTTTTTTCTGAAGAAATTTTGGAAAAAAAAAACAAAAATAAAAGGAAAGATACAAAAACCCAGACATTGGGGTTGTGGTGGGTAAAAAGGGGGGGGGGGGGGGTTTTTTTCAACGTCTTAAAAAATCTAAAACATCTACGTTTTTTTTTTTTTTACTGACTGCCGTTTTGGAAAAAAATATTTCCCCCAGCGTCAAAATTTTTTTTCCGGTCCCTTCCCCTTTTTTTTTTGGACCATCAAAAGGGCCCCCTGAAAGACTCCAGTGGGCATTTTTTCCCCCCCCGGGGGACGTGGTTTTTTTGGGGTCGATAATGGTTTTTTAGTCCCCCCCCTTCATCTTTCCCCTCCCCCCCCCTTTCCCCCTTTTTCCCCCAAACAACCCCCCCCCAAAATTTTTTAAAAACCCCCCCCCCCCCCAAAAAAAAAAACCCCCCCCCCCTAAGCCCCCCCCCCCCCCCCCCCCCCCAAACCCCCCCCTTTCCCCCCAAAAATTCCCTTTTTTCTTCCCTTTTCTTTCCCCTCCCTCTTTTTTCCCTGGTCCCCCCTTACCCGCTTTTCCCCCCGCCCACCCCCCCTCCCCCCGCCCCAAACCCCCCCTTCTCTCTTCCCTCTTTTCCCCCCCTCTCTCTCTCCCAGCTTTTTTTATGCAAAAATCGCCCCCTTCAAGATCTATTTTTTTTTCCCTTCTCATTTAAAAAAAAAAAAAGAAAAAAAAAATTTTAAATAGGGAAACTCCCCAAAAATTGGGAAAAAAGTTTTAAAATTAAAATTACTGATTAGACATGGGTTCGTAAAAAGTGAAGTTCCCCCCCCCCCCCCCTCCCCAAAGGAAAAAGCTAAAAAAAAAAAAAAAACTGAAAAAAAAACTAGAAAAAGCTTTAAAATTACCAAGTGCTTAATTTGCCTAAAAAACAAAAAAATGAGACAATAGAAAAAAATCCTGTCCCCAACAGTTTTTTTTAAGGTTCATTAAACCCCTCAGTAATTACAAACAAGACAATTTTTTTTCCCTTTTTTTTACAAAAAAAATGGAGTTTTTTTTTTTTAATTTATTTTTTAGGACAAAAAATTTTAAAACCCTGTGGGCCCTATTTAACAGGCGGCTTAACGGCAGCGCAAAAAGCAAATTTTCCCCTTGTATGACAGACAACAATAGCTGCTTTTTTCCCTGAACCCAGGAGAAAAAAGGAAGAGAAAAATTCAAAATTTTTGGTTTCAAGTCGTAAAAAAAAAAACAAAAAAATAAAAAGGGAATTACATTAGGAGTATAAAGCCAAATCCATTTAAAACATTTTGCCTTTCGCCGCATTCTTTTTTTAAAAACCCCTTTAAAAACTTGCTGATAAAAGAAAAAGAAATACCCCACCCACCCCCCCCCCCAAGAAAAAAAAAGAAAAAAAAAACCCCCAGAAACAAACTGAAGTGCAATCTTTCTGACTTTTTTAAAACAAAACCCGAAACAAACAAAAAACAAAACAATGGTGGTTTAACCCCCCTTAAATGCAATTTATTTCGAAACCACAACGATAAGTTTTTTTTTTTATGTCCCCATTGCTTTTTATTGCGTGTTCCTGGGCGGTTTTCTGTTTGCTTTTTTTGTTTGCTTTGTCTTTGTTTCCTTTTCCCCTCCATTTTTTTTGGGGGGACTCTTCTTTGCTTTTAAGCTTTTTTTTTCTCTTTGGAAATCGGTCAGATGGGGCGGCCTCAAACTTCTGTGGATGAAGGGAATCAAAAACGCTTACAGTTCCCACAAGTCATTGACGAGGTTTTTTTTACCACTGGGATGGGGTCAGGCCCCCATCCTCTTTTCCCCACGTGCATCCTGCCCCCTCCTGTGTTTTGAACAACGACCTCAAACACCACCATTTTGAAATGGAAAGGAGCAATGCTGTCAGTGTGTCCCAGGAATTTTCTTTGTAACATTTCCCTAATTCTAGAATTTTTTTCCCCGGGGGGACTTTTTTTGGGTTTTTTTCTTTTTTTTAGTGTATATGTTTCCTCTAAAAGATTGCTGTTTGATGAAAAAGGGACTTTGTTTCCCCCCTTTCCCCCTGATTCTTTGTCTCTGTTTTTTAGTTTTTTTTGTTCTGTTTTCTGCTTCTGTCTTTGTCCCGTGGTGTTGGGGTTGTGTGGGGTGGTGTGTTTTGTGGTTGTTGTGGTGTGGTGTGTGGGTGGGTTGTTTGTGGGGTGGGGTGTGTGTTTTGTCTGTCTGTCCCCGTTCTGTCCCCGTCCCCCGTCCCGCTGTCTGTCCCCCGTCTTTTCTCCTGCGTTTTTGCTCACACATTTCCCCCTCCTCTCTTTTTTTTTTTTTTTCAAATACAAAAAAAATTCCCCCCCCAAAAAAAATTTTTGATGATGCATAACATATTTGCTACAACCCCCCTTTTAAAAATACAACTTCCCCAAACGGTTGCCCCCAAAGACCCCCAAAAAAAAGAAAATTTTTTTATTTTTTAATTTTTTTTTGCCTAGAAAAGGGGTCCCTTAAAGGGAAAAAACTTTTTTTGTTAAAAACCCTTTTTTCCATTTTAAAAACTCTTTCACTTGTCCCCTTTTCCCCCCTGTCAAGAAAAGGTTTTTTTCGTGGGCCCCAAAAATGGCAAATTGCGCAAACAAATTTCAAATAAGCTGGTTTTTTCCCCACCAAGATTTCCCCATAAACAAGGGAAATCTAGCCCCCCCCTTTTTTGGGGGAGATTTTTTTTTTTTCATTTTTTATGCTACGCCCCCCTCCAGTCTAAATGTGGAAACCTTTTTTTTTCCCCCCCCTAAAAAAAAAATTTTTACAGCCCCAAAAATTGCACCCCACAACACCCCAAAAACACCAAAAAACGTACAGGCCCCCCCGACTTTTTTTTCTCAAGGGGCTATTAAAAAAAAAAACTTTGTCTAAAAAAACCCTTTTTTCTTTTTCGCTGCACCCATTTTTTTTTTGCCTTTTTTTTTTGGGATTCTGCCCTACGTAATCAGTAAAAAAAAACTTTTTTTTTTAAATTGCATACCCCTTAAAAAATTTGTTACGAAAATTTAACAAATTTTTAGTCCCCATAACTAAAATGCCCCCCACGTTTTTTTACACACCACACCCCCCCACACAACACAAACACAAACCCCAAACCCCAACACAACACCAAAACACCAAAACCCCAAAAAACCAACCCAACACTTTTTTTCCCCCCTAATTTTAACGCAGTCCCCTTTTTTTTTTTTTTCTAAGGGTTGCGTTGGGACCCCTGCATAATTATGTTTTTCCAAAAAAAAACGATGGGGGGGTTTTTGTCAGAAAATTGTTTTTGTTTTTTTTTGCCCCAGAGAAAATAAATGTGGGTTTTAATTTTTTTTATGGGTTAAAAAATTCCCCCCCGAGGGGGAGTTACTGAAAAGTATTTTTTTTTTAACCCCCAAAAAAAGTGTTAATCCCCCCTTTTTTTGCAACCGAAATGAATTTTCTCCGTTGAAGAGAAAAAAATTAAAGTATCTGAAATTTGGAACTAATTCCTTTATTGCAAAAAATTTTTTTTTCTTTACAAAAATTTTTTAAAAATAAAAGGGGAGTTTTTTTCCCCCCCCCTTTATCCCCAAAATTATTCATTTTTTTTTTTGGGGGTTCCTCGTTTAAAATTTCGAGGATAAGTCCCCCCCCAACAATAAAACATTTGGTGCTGCCCTTTTCAGACCCCCGAAATTGGTGATGAATTCGGGTTTTTTTTTATTAAATTTAAAAGAAAGAAAGCAAAACATTAAAACCCCCTGCAATAATAACAAGAACGTTTAATGAAAAAAATTTTTTAAAAATTCAAAGTTTTTTTTTTTTTTTCCTGAAAAAGCAATTCTTTTTTTCCCTTTTTTAGTTTTTTTTGTTTTTTCCCCTGGTTTTTTTTCCAAGCCTTTTCCCTTCCTTGTTTTTTTTCCTTTTTTTTTTTTTTCCCCTTTTTTTTCTTCTTTTTTCCTTTTTTCTTTTTTTTCCTTCTTCCTTTTCTTTCCCCCTCCCCCTTTTCCTTTTTTTCCCCCCTTTTTTTTTTTTTTTTGTTTTTCCCCTTTTTTTCCCCCGTTTTTTTCCCCCCCTTTCAATTTTCAGTTTTGTTTTTTCCCTTTCCCCCTTTTTTGTCCCCGATCGTTTTTTGTCCCCCTTTATTGTGTTTGGAATTTTGGCCATAATTTTTAAAAAGGAAATTTGGATGCCTCGGACTGCAGGGATTTCTTTCCCCCCTTCCCCCTTCCCGAAAAATTTTTTTGGCATTTTTTTCCCGGCTTTTTTTTTTTTTGGGGGGGGGGGGGGGGGGAAGGGGGGGGGGGGGGGGGGGGGGGGGGGCCCCCCTTGGCTTTTCGGGGGGATTCTTCAGGGGTTTTTCCCCTTTTTATGGAGGAAAAAGGGGCCCCTTTTTTTTGTTTGGTTTTTTTTTTTTCCCTTTTTCCTTTTCTGTCCCCTTTTTAAAATTTGGGCCTGTTTTGTTTTCCCCCGTTTCCCCCGTTTTTTTTCCCCCCCTATTTCCTTTTGTTTTGTTTGCCCTGTTCCTTTTTCCCCCCCCTTTTCCCCCTCCCTTACTTTTTTCCCC
>JASPKP010007748.1:0-2500 GCA_030674155.1 Stramonita haemastoma
GAAAACAAAAGACGGGGACGAAAAGAAACAAACAAAAAGGTATAAAACAGACGGATAAACAGACAGACGAACAAACACAAACAAACAAACGTGTTACCGAAAGTGGGCGCTGTCCCATCAAAGAGTCCCGGAAATTTAGTATCTTCCCTTCGTGAATTGTCTTCAGACACCTGGCACAGGGTGAAAATATGGACTAATATTAATATCCTTATTACCCCGGGGACAGCCAGGGTAAGAAGATATGTGACTGTAATAATCATTACCTATATTACACCTGGACATACAGGTGAAAAGACACGTGACTGTAATGATCATTTCCTATATTACACCCTGGACAGCCAGACTAGAAAGACACGTGACTGTAATGATCATTAGCTATATTACACCTGGACAGCCAGACTAGAAAGACACGTGACTGTAATGAACATTACCTATATTACACCTGACATACAGGTGAGAAAGACACGTGACTGTAATGATCATTTCCTATATTACACCTGGACAGCCAGACTAGAAAGACACGTGACTGTAATGATCATTAGCTTATTACACTGGACAGCCAGACTAGAAAGACACGTGACTGTAATGATCATTAGTTATAGCTATTGCATCTGCACAGACAGGCGAGAAAGACATGACGCTGTTAGTCAGTATAATCCTACCCTACCTACCTACCCTGCCCTACCCTGCCCTACCCTACCCTGCCCTACCCTACCCCTACCCTTACCCTTACCCTACCCTACCCTACCCTTACCCTACCCTACCCTTCCTTACCCTACCCTTACCCTACCCCTACCCTTACCCTACCCTGCCCTACCCTACCCTACCCTACCCTACCCACAGCGCACAAATCTAAACATCACTCAGTCAAGAGTGCTAAATCTAGCATGCCCTTTCCTTTTACCTAGTCCAAGTGTGGTCAGTTCCTGCTATAAACAACACCAGCTAGTCCCACCTAGACTGGGATGGAATGGACTTATTAGCAGCTAAGAGACACTGAAAGTGGGGATAAACTGACAGCTGTGTACCCTGCCCTGCCCTGCCCTACCCTACCCTACCCTACCCTACCCTACCCTTACCCTGCCCTGCCCTGCCCTGCCCTGCCCTGCACTCACTGGGAAGCGGAGGCCACGGCCACAAAGGCCAGGAGAAGGAGAGGCCACCAGAGACTTCATGCTGACCCCACAGCTAGCTCAGATCAGGACTTCACTGCTGACGACAACGACGACGACGACAACGACGATGAACTTCCTCTGACTGACTTGACTTCAAGACGTGTGTGTGTGAGTGAGGGCGTGAGGACAGGACTCTGGGTATGATGGCCACGGCCTAAGTCTGGCCTTTTTATGGCTAGCTGGTGCCTGACATTTGATCTGGGGCTCTTGGGTCCCGGAACAGTCTGTACCAGGACACGCAACGAGTGTTATGCTGAAATGACCTCATCTGTGTTATGCTAGTGGTCTTGGCATTGACAGCTAGCAGCGTGATGGGTATTATGTTAATGAGGTCATCAGGCTTGACAGAGTCACTTAGAATTCACTTTACTTATGTGTGTGTGGGGGTGGTGGGTGGGTGGGGTGTTTGTGTGTTGCTGTGTGTGTGTGTGGTGTGTGTGGTGTGGGGGTGTGTGTTTGTGTGTGTGTGTGTTGTGTGTGGTGTGTGTGTGTGTGTGTGTGTGTGCGTGTGCGGTGTGTGTGTGTTTTAATGACAAGAGTACCCTGATACCCCTGTCGGTGGTCTGGAGTTAACACAACTGCCAAAAAAGTGAAAAAACGCAGGTTTGATCCCAGTTATGCCAAAAATGAATGTTTCCTCTTTTCTAGTACAGTATACTTAGTATATTGTATGCTATATGGGATATTCTATCACTAGTCATAATTATGCAGTAATTTGAACCAGTAGCGAATACAATTAACAGCGGGTGCAATATAAATGGGGTATCGGTTGAGAGAGACTGAGAGAGAGAGAGAGAGAGAGAGAGAGAGAGAGAGGAGAGAGAGAGAGGAGAGAGAGAGAGAGAGAGACAGACAGACAGACAGACAGACAGACAGACAGACACAGACAGAGAGACAGACAGACAGAGACAGAGACAGAAAGAGAGGTCAATATAAAGGACTCCTTTCTTGGAGTATGCACTACCAGTTCCCAACAAACCTTTGCCTTCAGTCACGTGTTCGTTCTTTCATCCAGTCATTTGTTTGTTTGTATATTCATCAATTGATTAACATACCAGCTTAAGGTTCTACCCTCTCCCTTTTCCTAGTCTCTTTTTCTCCACTTCTCCCCCCTCCCACTTACTACATTCACGGTCTCTTTGTATTTCTGTAAGCCCCCCCCCCCTTCTCTCTCTCTCTCTCCCCCTCTGTCTGTCTGTCTGTCTGTCTGTCTGTCTGTCTGTCTGTCTCTTTCCCTCTCTCTCTCTCTCTTTCTCTTTATATTCTCCTTTTCTCTCAATAAAAGAATAATTAATTGATTAAAAAAAATAGACGTCTTTGTCTGA
>JASPKP010007748.1:7500-12386 GCA_030674155.1 Stramonita haemastoma
ATCGTAATAGACAGTGAGAGGACAATAATAAAGATCGTAATAGACAGGGAGAGGACAATAATAAACATCATAATAGACAGGGAGAGGACAATGATAAAGATCGTAATAGGCAGGGAAAGGACAATGATAAAGATCGTAATAGACGGGGAGAGGACTATAATAAAGATCGTAATAGGCAGGGAGAGGACAATGATAAAGATCGTAACAGACAGGGAGAGGAAAGGACAATAATAAAGATCGTAACAGACAGGGAGACGACAATAATAAAGGTAATCACAGACAGGGAGAGGACAATAATAAAGATCGTAACAGACAGGGAGAGGACAATAACAAAGTCCTAACAGACAGGGAGAGGACAATAACAAAGTCCTAACAGACAGGGAGAGGACAATGATAAAGATCGTAACAGACAGGGAGAGGACAATAACAAAGTCCTAACAGACAGGGAGAGGACAATAACAAAGTCCTAACAGACAGGGAGAGCACAATGATAAAGATCGTAACAGACAGGGAGAGGACAATAACAAAGTCCTAACAGACAGGGAGAGGACAATAACAAAGTCCTAACAGACAGGGAGAGGACAATAACAAAGTCCTAACAGACAGGGAGAGGACAATAACAAAGTCCTAACAGACAGGGAGAGGACAATAACAAAGTCCTAACAGACAGGGAGAGGACAATAACAAAGTCCTAACTGACAGGGAGAGGACAATAACAAAGTCCTAACAGACAGGGAGAGGACAATAACAAAGTCCTAACAGACAGGGAGAGGACAATAACAAAGTCCTAACAGACAGGGAGAGGACAATAACAAAGTCCTAACAGACAGGGAGAGGACAATAACAAAGTCCTAACAGACAGGGAGAGGACAATAACAAAGTCCTAACAGGCAGGGAGAGGACAATAACAAAGTCCTAACAGGCAGGGAGAGGACAATAACAAAGTCCTAACAGACAGGGAGAGGACAATAACAAAGTCCTAACAGGCAGGGAGAGGACAATAACAAAGTCCTAACAGACAGGGAGAGGACAATAACAAAGTCCTAACAGGCAGGGAGAGGACAATAACAAAGTCCTAACAGACAGGGAGAGGACAATAACAAAGTCCTAACAGACAGGGAGAGGACAATAACAAAGTCCTAACAGACAGGGAGAGGACAATAACAAAGTCCTAACAGACAGGGAGAGGACAATAACAAAGTCCTAACAGACAGGGAGAGGACAATAACAAAGTCCTAACAGACAGGGAGAGGACAATAACAAAGTCCTAACAACAGGGAGAGGACAATAACAAAGTCCTAACAGACAGGGAGAGGACAATAACAAAGTCCTAACAGACAGGGAGAGGACAATAACAAAGTCCTAACAGGCAGGGAGAGGACAATAACAAAGTCCTAACAGGCAGGGAGAGGACAATAACAAAGTCCTAACAGACAGGGAGAGGACAATAACAAAGTCCTAACAGACAGGGAGAGGACAATAACAAAGTCCTAACAGACAGGGAGAGGACAATAACAAAGTCCTAACAACAGGGAGAGGACAATAACAAAGTCCTAACAGACAGGGAGAGGACAATAACAAAGTCTTAACAGACAGGGAGAGGACAATAACAAAGTCCTAACAGACAGGGAGAGGACAATAACAAAGTCCTAACAGGCAGGGAGAGGACAATAACAAAGTCCTAACAGGCAGGGAGAGGACAATAACAAAGTCCTAACAGACAGGGAGAGGACAATAACAAAGTCCTAACAGACAGGGAGAGGACAATAACAAAGTCCTAACAGACAGGGAGAGGACAATAACAAAGTCCTAACAGACAGGGAGAGGACAATAACAAAGTCTTAACAGACAGGGAGAGGACAATAACAAAGTCCTAACAGACAGGGAGAGGACAATAACAAAGTCCTAACAACAGGGAGAGGACAATAACAAAGTCCTAACAGGCAGGGAGAGGACAATAACAAAGTCCTAACAGACAGGGAGAGGACAATAACAAAGTCCTAACAGACAGGGAGAGGACAATAACAAAGTCCTAACTGACAGGGAGAGGACAATAACAAAGTCCTAACAGACAGGGAGAGGACAATAACAAAGTCCTAACAACAGGGAGAGGACAATAACAAAGTCCTAACAACAGGGAGAGGACAATAACAAAGTCCTAACAGACAGGGAGAGGACAATAACAAAGTCCTAACAGGCAGGGAGAGGACAATAACAAAGTCCTAACAGACAGGGAGAGGACAATAGTAAAGGTAATCACAGACAGACAGAAGGCAATAATCAAAAGAGTAACATCAAATCCGTAGTTTAGGAACTTTATATGAATACAGATTGTTTCAAAAATCATCCCAAGACAATCTGTCAACATCTGTCAATTCATAACGTCATCATATCAACATCTGAAAAATCATGACATCATCATGTCAACATCTTAACGTCATCATGTCAACATCTGACAAATCATAAAATCATGTCAACATCTGACAAATCATGACATCATTATGTCAACATCTGACAATTCATAACATCATCATCTCAACATCTGACAATTCATAGCGTTATATCAACATCTGACATTTCATAACGTCGTCATAGCAACATCTAACAAATCATAACATCATCATGTCAACACCTGACAAATCATAACATCATCACGTGCCTTGCTGTTCCTGTTGTGTCAACATCCGACAAAATTTGTGGTCAAGGTTAAAGAAGGAATAATCTCATTTAAGGGTCTGAGGGCTGAGGACAACGTTTAATGCATTTGGCTACAACCACACACACACACACACACACACACACACACACACACACACACACACACACACACACACACACACACACACACACACACACACACCACAACACACACACACACACACTTATACACTCATACACACACACAAAGAACACACCACTACACTACACACACACACACACACACACACACACACACACACACACACACACACACACACACACACACACACAACACACACACACACACACACCCCACACACCTCCCCCCCACACACCCACACCCCCCCCCCCCCCCCCCCCCCCCCCCCGCACACACACACACACACGTCAAGTACCCAGCTCATCTAAAGTGAGGACTAAGGAGTAGAGTACCCTGCTGTCCTCAAGTCTACCCAGAACCTCTCCAACCCCACCAGGCTATCTCATAACATAATCCCTGTCACGTGGACTGGTACAGGCTGTTGCGGACCCCAAGAGCCCCAGATCGAATGTCAGGCAGCAGCGGCCATAAAAAGGCCAGACTTTGGCCGTGGCCAGTCATCCCAGGAGTCCTGTCCTCACGCCCTCACACACACGTCTCAAAGTCAAGTCAGTCAAGAGGAAGTTCATCGTCGTTGTCGTCATCGTCGTTGTCGTTGTCGTCAGCAGTGAAGTCCTGATCTGAGCTAGCTGTGGGGTCAGCATGAAGTCTCTGGTGGCTCTCCTTCTCCTGGCCTTTGTGGCCGTGGCCTCCGCTTCCCAGTGAGTGCAGGGCAGAGCAGGGCAGGGCAGGGTAAGGGTAAGGGTAAGGGTAGGGTAAGGGTAGGGTAGGGTAGGGTAAGGTAGGGTAGGGCAGGATAGAGTAGGGTAGGGTAGGGTAGGGTAGGACAGGGTAAGGAAGGGTAGGGATGGGCAGGGTACTGAGGAGTCTGCTGGTGGTCACTTTATTTTTGCTGTATTGCTCTGGTGGTCACTTTGTTTTTGTTCCATTGTGCTTGTGGTGACTTTGTTTTTGTTCAGTTGTACATGTGGTGTCTTAGGTTTTGTTGGATTGTGCTTGTGGTGACTTTGTCTGGGTATGTTTTTGTTCAATTGTGCTTGTGGCAACTGTCTGTTTTTGTTGAATTGTGCTTGTGGTCACTTTGTTTTTTGTTGAGTGTGTTGGTGGTGATTGTCTCTTTTTGTTCCATTGTGCTTGTGGTGACTTTGTTTCTGTTCCATTGTGCTTATGGTGACTTTGTTTTTGTTCCATTGTGCTTATGGTGACTTTGTTTTTGTTCCATTGTGCTTGTGGTGACTTTGTTTCTGTTCCATTGTGCTTGTGGTGACTTTGTTTCTGTTCAGTTGTGATTTTGGTGACTTTGTTTTTGGATTGTACTGACTAAAAGTGTCTTGTCTTTGTAGCCTGTCTGTACAGGTTTGATATGGTAATGATCATAACAGTCATATGCCTTTCTCACCTGTCTGTGCAGGTGTAATAATTATAGATAATGATCATTACATCCACATGTCTTTCTCACATGTCTGTCCAGGTGTAATATAGGTAATGATCATTATAACCACGTCTTTCTCACCTGTCTGTCCAGGGGTAATATAGGTAATGATCATTATAAACCACGTCTTTCTCACCTGTGTTTCCAGGTGTGACATAGGTAATGATCATTATAACCACGTCTTTCTCACCTGTATGTCCAGGTGTCTGAAGACGTGTTCACGAAGGGAGAGATACTACAGTTCCTGTGGACTCTTTGGATGGGGACGATGCGCCCACTACAGGTAACATGTTATGTGTGTTTGTGTGTCTGTTCGTCTGTCTGTTTATCTGTCTGTTTGTCTGTCTGTTTATCCTTTTGTATGTTTGTCTCTCGACCTGTCTGTCTTTCTGTATTTCTATATAGATTCTTCAGGAACTGTGAAAGCTTTTGACTTCAAAATTGATTCTTGAGGCTGAGGACAAAAATGGTTTGTCAAACCAGTCTGCTGTTTTTGTGCGGTTTACATGTTGGATATTTACACCTTGTTAAGATGTAGGGTTTACCTGTTAGATATTTACACCTTGTCAAGATATAGGGTTTACCTGTTAGACATTTACACCTTGTCAAGATATAGGGTTTACCTGTTAGAAATGTACACCTTTTCAAGATGTA
>JASPKP010007749.1:0-12385 GCA_030674155.1 Stramonita haemastoma
CCCCCCTTTTTTCCCCCCAAAAGGGGGGAAAAACCCCCCCTTTAAAAAATTTTTTCCCGGCCCCAAAAAAAAAAAAGGGGGGAAAAAAAAGGGGGGGGGGAAAAAAAAAAAAGGGGGGAAAAAAAAAAAAAAATTTTTTTTTTGGGGAAAAAGGGGAAAAAAAAAAAAAAAACCCCCAAAAAAAGGAGAAGAAAAAAAGGGAAAAAAAAAAAGGGACAAAAAAAAAAAAACCCCAAAACCACAAAAAAAAAAAAGGGGGGGGAAAAAAAAAAAAAAAAAAAGGGGGGAAAAAAAAACCCCCCAAAAAAAAGGGGGGGTTTTTTTTTTTTTTAAAAAAAAAAATTTAAAGGGTTTGGAAAAAAAGGGGAAAAAAAAAAACCCCCCCGGGCCCTTTTTTTTTTTGGGGGCCCCCCCCCAAAAATCCCCCCCCCCCCCCCCCCTTTTTTTCCCCCCCCAAAAAGGGGGCCCCTTTTTTTTTAAAAAACCCCGGGGGGGCCCCCCCCCGGGGGGGGCCCCCCCCCCCCCTTTCCCCCCCAAAAAAGGTTTTGGGGGGGGGGGGGGGGGGGGGGGGGGGGGGGGGGGGGGGGGGGGGGGGGGGGGGGGGGGGGGGGGGGGGGGGGGGGGGGGGGGGGGGGGGGGGGGGGGGGGGGGGGGGGGGGGGGGGGGGGGGGGGGGGGGGGGGGGGGGGGGGGGGGGGGGGGGGGGGGGGGGGGGGGGGGGGGGGGGGGGGGGGGGGGGGGGGGGGGGGGGGGGGGGGGGGGGGGGGGGGGGGGGGGGGGGGGGGGGGGGGGGGGGGGGGGGGGGGGGGGGGGGGGGGGGGGGGGGGGGGGGGGGGGGGGGGGGGGGGGGGGGGGGGGGGGGGGGGGGGGGGGGGGGGGGGGGGGGGGGGGGGGAAAGGGGGGGGGGGGGTTTAAAAGGGGACTGCCCAAAACCAAAAACCTTTTTTAAAAAAAAAAAAAACCTCCCGACCCCCAACCCCCCCCCCCCCCCCCCCACCCCCCAAAATTTTTAAACCCCCCCCCGGGGCCCCCCCCCCCAAAAAATTTTTTTTTTTTTCCCCAAAAAAACCCCCCCCCCAAAATTTTTTTTCCCCCCCCCAAAAAAACACACCCCCCGCACGTGCCGAAAAATACCGCGCGCACGCACGCCCCACACACAAAAACAACATACACACACACATATAATATATACAAAAATCCCCAAAACACACACATACATTTTTAAAATATATATATATATATATATATAATATATATATATATAAAAAATTTTATATGTTTTTGTGGTGTGTGTGAGTGTTTTGTGTTTGTGTGTTTTGGGGGGGTTTTAATTTACAAAAACAAAAACAAACAAATTAAAACGGGAAAAAAAAAAAAGGGGGAAAACACACACACAAAAACCCACCACACACACCACACAAACCCCCCCACACACACACAAAACACACAATTTTAAATATATATATATATATATAAAAAAATATATATATTTTAAAATATAATAATAATTGTGTTTTGTGTGTGTTTTGTGTGTTTTTTTTTTGTTTTTGGGGGGTGGGGTTTTGTTTGTGTGGTGGTTTTGTGTTTTACTTTTTTTTTTGTTTTTAGTTTTTCCCGTCTTTTAAAATTTTTTTGCTGTTATATTTTTCATTACTTTTTTTTTTTCCCGGGTGAAAAAAACAATTCTGTGTCTGAGGCGGTCTTACTCCCCCGGGGATTAAAAAAAAGTTTCGTCTTGGTTTAAAAATTAAACCGAGCATTTTAAAAATATACAGGAACAACAATCAGCAGGAGCTAGCCAAACCCGAAGCTTTAAAGGGTTATTATTTTGCAAAAAAAAAAAACATTAATATGATGACTTTGGGAAAACAGAGTAAAACAGTCATGTTTTTTTTTATTATGATCTGATAATGCTCTGGCGTTTTCCCTTGCTAATCAGTTTTTCATTAAAAACAAAATTTAAATTCCGGGAAAAAAATTTCTTTTTTATGACTAACTATGGGCAGACACTCGCTTTTCCCCCCCCCTAAGATTTAAACAGCAAACCAGCGTGGTTTTTAAAAAGGGGGGGGTGAAACCCTTTGCCCCTTTGGCTTCAGAACATCCCCCATTTTACCCACGTAAATGAGTACCGGCTCTTTTAGGAACAGGGCAGGTAAACCACGAGGGAGAGGAGAGAAGGGCGGGCCCCCCTCAATATGCTGGCCCCTAGAGAATCGAAGTCTCTTTATGCCTCGCACCCTACAACCACATAAATTTAAAGAAAACACCTTTACCTTTTTACCTTAAAAACAATAACTGACAAGGCCCCGGTTTGGGTCGGTGGGCCCCAAGGAAAAAGCAACTGCCTAGGAAAAAAGAACATCCAGGTTTCTAGTGTGGGTGGCTCATTCCCATGTGTTTCCCCCAAACTTTTTTCCCCCTCCCCTAGACCGACCATAACTTGGGGGGCGGTTGGTAGCCCCTTTTAATGAGACCCTAAAACCAAAGTCCCGCGTACAAAAATCATTTTGTGCACTTTTAAAAAAACCCACGGCAAAAACTGAAAAGGCCCCCTTGGGCCCTATTCTGTAGAAAAACGCCACTCGATAGGGAAACAAAAAAATCATACTGACAGGAAAAAAGCAACAAAAAAAAGGGAAGCGCTTTAAACTTGTGGTTTTAAGTTTTACCCTTTATAAAGAACACATAACCCTAATTTCACGCAAAACTGGAAAAAAAAAAAAAATTTTGGTTTATTTCTCATCTGAAAGGCTACCAACAAGACCACCACTCAGGGGTCGGTTTTGCAACAAGTGGTATACAAAACAAAACCGCTGAACAAATTTTCCCTACAACAGGAATGAAAAATGCCCCCCAGAAAGGGGCCGTAGAAAAAAAAAAAACTTAAAAGATAAGAATGTACAAGAACGAAAGGGAAAACAAAACAGGCTGGCTCCGCGCGCTCCCTTTTAAGTTTATCACACAACCAAAAAGGATTTTCATACCGCCAGTGAACCTGTTTGGGGGGTTCACCACTTAACTAGCCTGACATAACATTGCAGAAATACTAGGCCCCAAGCCAGGGTTTTTTCCCACCTTGGACTAAAACAACAAGCATGTTCTGTTCGGCCCCTTTTACCTTGAGGGTTATAGCAAATTTTTGGGGTTTTTCCCAAAACTTTTTAGGCCGATCCCCCCCAAATGAAACCCCCCAAGGGTTTTGTTAAAAAAATTTTGTACAAATTGACCCCCACTTCCCCGGGGTTTTTTGGAAAAAATGATCGGCACCTTTATTTTTTAAAAAAAAAAAAAAAAAAGATAGAAGAAAAAAAAAAAAACCCTTTTGCATTTCGAGAAGGTTGGGGTTTGGATTAATTACCAAGAGTGTGGGCAGGTCACGGTATTTCTTTACCCCACTCTGGGGAGTTTTGGTGTTGGGTTTTTTTTGGGTTTGTTTGGTTGTTTTGTGTGGTGTGGTTTTTTTTGTCCCCTTTGCGGCATGTAGTGTTTTTTGGTTGTGTGTGTGGTGGGGAAGAGAAGAAAAAAGAGAAAAAGGGGGAGAGAGAGAGAGAGAGAAGAGAAGGGGAGAGGAGGGGAAGGGGCCCTCCTGAAATATTTAAAAGGCCTTTTGGACCAAAATACTTTGGGCGGGCGGGGTGCCCAAATACGTTTTTCCATATCATTTATGAGAGAGAGAGAGAAAATACGAAAAGGGGGAGCGAAAAGAAGCGAAAACGATAATGACACAACCAGTTTACTAAGGTAATAGATTTAGACAATATTTTTTTCATCCAATCTTTATTGGAAACCCACATAAAAAAATTGTATTTTACAACAACAATAAAAAAAAAAAAAGGAAATGCTACACTAGCAAAAAAAATTTTAAATGATTATAACAACGCAACGAAAAGAAACAATGACAACCACTAATGAAAGTTTTTGATAATTGAAATGACGAAAGGCTAGTTTTTTTTCTTTATCATTAAAAACGGGCACACAAATAAACCCCCCCAAATTGATTCATTCATTCATTCATTTTGTACATACATTACGCTCCATTCATACACCCCTTCATTAACCCCCTCCGTGGGGGGGGGGGGGGAGGGGGGGGTCATATAAAAAGTACCATTTGGAAATTTTTTTTTCGAGGAATTCACTCTTTTCACCCTCTCTTTTGTTTTTGCCTTGTTCCTTTACTTCTTGTCCCCCTCCTTCTTGTCTATTTTTCTGCCTTTTTGTTTTATTCTGCTACCTTTTTTTTCCAGAAAATTTTTTTTAAAAAAAAAACAATTCTCTCCCAAGCCGAAGTCGGAGCGCTGGGGGCCCGACTTTTCGACGCTTAAGGGCACGCAAGAAAATTTTTGCTCATATGGCAAACACCAACAGTCGCTATCTGACCGTTTTTACGACAAAAAAGAGTTAAATTTACTATCCTGGCACACATTTATACAATGTGTTATTTACACACACACACACACACACACACACACCACCCCAACACACACGGGGGAAATTTAAAAAGGAAGAGAGTAGGGGGAAAGGGAAATTTTTTTTTTTGGGGGGGGGGGGGGGGGGGGGGGGGACGGGGGGGGGGGGATACGCAGATATAATAGTTTTGATTATGAGGAATGGAAGCGGGGGGGGGGGGGGGTGGAGGTGGAATGGGGGGGGGGGGGGGGGGGGGGGGGGGGGGGGGGGGTTGAAAAAAAACGGTGATAATAGTATCTACAGGCTTGAAGGGCCCGGGGGTTGTATAATAATAAAAAGCGCTTTCGTTGTGTCTGTACAAAATTATAAAATTTATACCGAAATTTTTGCTAAATTTACATTGATTCATATTTTCTACTACTTTTGACTAAGTTAGTTTATTGTTCACTTTTTCTTTTTTTTTTATTCATCAAAATCCTTCACCCACTCCCATAGGGCCCACACGTACTTCCTTTTTTGCAAACCTCTCTCCTCTTCCTCCTCTCCTCTCCTCTCCCCCTCTTCTCCTCTCCCTCCTCTCCTCGGTGCCCGGGGGAACAAATACATTACAAAATAATACACACGGGGCTGGTAAAAAAAAGCACAAAGTGCTTATTTTCCTTTCCCGATTAAAAAAATAAATCTAAATCAAAATCAACAAATCAAAACAAATCCTCTGTCATAAAATTTTTTTCCGTGACACAATTTTCCAGTTCTTTGGGGCCCATCTATTTTTCTTTTCTTCTTATGCAGTGTATTGTTTACCCCCTTTTTCCTTAGTTTTCTTTCTATTTTTTGTCTGTGTTTTTTGTTCTTTCTTTCCTTCTTCTTTTTCATCCTCTTCTTCTTCTTCTTCCCCCTTCTTCTTCTTTTCTTCTTCTTCTTCTTCTTCTTTCTTCTTCTTTCTTCTTCGCAATTCTTGTTTCTTGTTCTTTATTCTTTGTTCTTTCCCTTCTTCTTCTTCTTGCCTGCTTCCGTCTTTATGCCCTTTTCCTACCTATCTTTTTTTCTGTACGTCTCCAGTTGCTTATTTGCTTTTCTTTTGGCTCTCTCCTCTCTCCTCTCTCTCCTCTCCTCCTCTCTCTCCTCTCTCCTCTCCCTCCCCTTCTCTCCTCCCTCCTCTCTCTCTCCTCCTCTCTTATTTCTATTAACAAAAGGAAAACAATGTTTTCTCAGGCAGTTTTATTGAATACTGTTATTTTTTATAGTATTCAATATCCCTGAATTTTCCCAAACACAATAGTCTTTTGTAAAAAGGGTTTTTGGTTGATTTGAGATTTGAATCGGGAAAAAGAGTAAATGTGTGTTTTTTCTTTTCTTTTCTTTTTTCATCATGTAAACATGTCTTATTTGTGCATTTGCTTCATAAATATATGGAAGAACGTATTGGTACACCACAACCCAGCCAATGTATTGTGGTCCAAGGCCAAGGGTACATTAAATCATTTCAGTGTTCAGTGTTCATGTTCATGTTCTCTCCTCCCCTCCCCCCTCTCTCTCCTTTTCTCCTCCTCTCTCTCACTCTCTCTCTCTCTCCCCCTTTTCTCTCTCTCTCTCCCTCTCCGGTGCACGGGGGCCTAATGCATCTTTGTATGTTTGTTTTTCTTATTTCCTTTGGCTTTTTCCTTGCTCCTTTTTTTCTGTCGGTCTTTATTCTACAAGGCTGGGGAGGGGGGGGGCGCTGAAGAAGAGATAGAGAGAGAGAGAGAGAGAGAGAGAGAGAGAGAGAGAGAAGGGGAGAGAGAGAGAGAGAGAGAGGGGAGAGAGGGGAAGAAGAGAGAGAGAAGAGAGAAGAGAAGAGAGAGAGAACTCTACACAAAAAAAAAATAAAAAGCAAAACACAAAAAAAGGGGTTTTTTATCATCAGCCAGAGAGCCGATTTAGAAACAAACAACCTAATTTTTAGCTGCGAAATGACCCCCTAAAACTAAGATAGATCTAGTAGGCCTATATACCACAAAGGTTTTTTTGCAATAAAAATTCAGGCCAGGCGATGAAATGGGGACCCCCTGAATTGATATACGGCGAAGACACTTATGTTTTGGTGGGGGAACGAGAGTATTTCCCCCTGGGGTGTTTTATTTTTAGAAACGCATACCCGATGGGTTTTCTAAACAATAATTTTTTTTTTTTCGCTTTTTCGTTTTTTAAAACCCCCTCGGTTACAACGTAACCCACGCAACACGTGCGACGCACGTACAACACGCACGGCGCCCCCACACAACACACATACACCAAAAACACACAAACATACAAAAAATAAAAATATATAAATATAATATATATAAAAAAATAAAAAAAACACACCCACCACACACCACACAAAAACACACACACACACACAAAAAAACACACAAAAAACCCCCACACCCCCCACAAAAACACAAAAACGTAGTGTGCCCAGTGCACGTTTTCCACCCTACACAACACCCCAAACACACCACAACACACACCCACACACAACACACCACACACCAACACACCAACATCACACCCACACCCATCTGACATGGACCTTTTGCACTGAGATACAACGAGGTGGTGCAGGGGAAACAGGAGGGGGGGGGGTTTTAAAAAGACAACCACACACACCACACTCTTCCTCCCCTTTATTCCCACACACACACACACCAACAACACACCAAACACACACACCAACACCCAAAACACCCACACACACCACTCACTCACTCACCAGTCCCTGTCCCCAAAGGCGTAGGGGGGGATGAGAGAAACGCAACAGAGATCTTTTTTCCGTTACGATCCTTTTGGCTATAGGAGGGTTGCAGGGTTTTTGGGGGTCCAGTCTTTGGGGTGTTTAACCCAAATTTCTTTTTGGGGGCCTTTTCTTTTCTTGCCCCCGACTGTTCCTTTCAGGAGGGTTTTTTGCTGGGGGTGTCTTGTGGTTTGACAAACCCCATAACTTTTTCCCCTTTATGTGGGGGAGCAAAGGCTCTTGGGGCCACACGCTTTTTGATTTCTTTTTTCACATAGTTATTGGTCTTGTTTTTCTTTTTTAAGATATTTTGGGGAGTTTTCGGGCACTGTTTTTCAATCTTGGATTCTCCCTTAACCTTTCGAGGCCCTTTTTTCACGCCATATAGGGGGAAAAAGTATCACGAGGGGTTTGTAAAAGGGGTATTTGGTGCAAAGCTATGTTGTTGCTTCTGATGATCTTTTCGAGTCACTAGAGCAGATGTTGCTGTTCAAAAGCATTTTACTTCATTGTTTGATGTGCCCTTTTTTGTTAATGGAGCCTAAGTATTTGAATTTGGCCCCCCTTTCTATTTTTTTTCCCCCATTCATCTTTTTCCTGATGTCTTACTCGCGCTGTTGACCATGACTTTGATTTCTCGTACTGACCTCCATGCCCAAAAGCGCTCGTCGATCTTTAAATTGTCTGGAGGGTTTTAAAACTTGTTTGCTGCTGCCCATGAGGTCAATGTCATCTGCAAATCTGAGGTTTTTCAAAGGGTTTCCCCCAAGGAGATGGAAGTGGGTGGTTTTTTCAGTTTCTCTGTCATGATGTTTTTGGGGAAGGGTTTAAGAGGTTCAGGGGAGAGAAGGCAGCCCCCGGGAACCCCAACCTTTTGGGCTTGAAGAACTCGCCCACGGGGGTTATTTATAAAAAAGCACTTTCTGCGTTCTTTTACAGACTTTGATGACTTAAAATTAAACACGTCAATGTTAAGTGCCGAGTACTTGCCAGAGGCCCTCAGCCAAACCCCGTCAAAGGGCCTTTTTTTAAGTCTATGAAATTGTGGACAAGCTTTTTGGTTTGGAGATGCTTCTCAAAACAGAATTCCAGATTGAAAATTTTTCCCATTGTGCTGCTTTGGGCTAAACCTCTTGTTCTTCTGCGCGTGGGCACACACACACACACACACACACCACAAACAACAAAAAAACAAAAAATCCAGAACATATTCCATCCCACTAAAGTTTAGTAGTGATTACGTCACTGGCAAATGAAAACTAGTTTGATCACCATCATGAAAACTATAGAACATTTTCTGTTTCCTTTCTACTGAACACACACACACAACACCACACACACACACACACACACACACACACACAAAACACACAACACACAACACAAAAAAACACACACAGAGAACATCTTCGCACACAAAATTTAAAAACCTGTTCCACTTTTCGTAAGAGTAGGCCATTGTGTGCCGGTGGGAGCAGATGACAAGATTGACAAAACTGTGTACACACGGGGACTAGATGTAAAAAAAAGGCACAGGAGTGCTTATTCCATTGTCCTCGATATAAAAGAATTTATTTTATTTTTATTTTATTTTATTTATTTTATTTTATACCACCTTTGTCACAGCAGAATTAATAAATGAACACACACACACACACACACACAAAACACACACACACACACACAAAACACAACACAAAACACACAAAACACACAGAACATCTTGCGCACACATCAAATCCTTTCCCCTTTTCGTAAGAGTAGGCCGTTGTGTTTCCGGTGGGGAGCAGATGACAAGATTGACAAAACTGTATACACACAGGGACTAGATTAAAGATAGGCACGGGAGTTTCTTATTCCTCCCGAAAAAAAAATTTTTTTTATTTTTTTTTTTTTATTTTATTTTCTTCTATACCTTTTATGTCACAGCAGAATAAAAAAATAATAAAAAAACACCACACACACACAAACACACACAAAAACCCCCCACACACAACACCCCCCCACACCCCCCCCACCACAACCCCCCCACCAAAAAAAAGAAAAAACCCAAACAGTTCCTTTTTAAAAACTTTTGAGGACAAAAAAAAAAACACCAAAACCTTTTGTAATTTCCCAAAATCATCACTACCCCATTTTTCCCCAAGAATTTGGACCATACCCCAGTAAAAGTGATGCAGTCCAGAAAAAAAAATTTTTTCCCCAAAGGCGAGCATTTCCCTTAAAAAAAAAAACAACAAAGGGGACAAAACCCCCCCCCCACCCACTACCATCCCCCCCCAAACCCCCCACCCCCCCCCCCAACCCAACCCCCCATTCCCAAACCCCCCAAGGTGTTCCCAAAAAAAAATTTTATGAAAACCAACGGGGCGGGAGATAAAATCTCTTAACCAAACCCCCATAAACAAAACGTAGACCACACATGGAACAGCAGCCAGGGAGTCTCCATTTTCCTATTTTGCCTGGTGGAAAAAGATACAGATGTTTTGAGGTTGTTTTTTTTATGGTGGCAAATAAAATCAAATAACTGAAAGGGAAAAAAAGGGAAAAAAAAAAAAAAAGAGCAAAAAAAAGGGGTATCTGCCCTACATATGGCATATTGTGCGCGTCCACACACCCACACCACACACAACACACACACATTGTTTTTTTTCAATCCTTTATCTTTTGACATCCCCCAAATTTTTCATTGGGAGTTTTAAAATAGGACAAAATGGATTTTTTTAATGAGAAAAAAAAAAGGGAAAAAAGGGGTTTGGTTAATAATTTTTTAAAAAAAAATAATTATAAATTTTAAAAAATTTTAAAATTAAAATTTTGTTTTTTTTTACCCCCTTTTTTTTCCCCTTTTTATTTTTTGGGGAAAGGGTGTTCAGGGGTTTTTTTTTCCACTGAAGGGAAAACTTCACCCGGAAAAATAAGTTTTACAATTTTGGGACAAGTTCAGCTTTTTTTTTGGGGAAAAGGGGGAAAAAAAAAAGGGATTTTAATTTACCCAAAAATTTCCCCCAAAAGGGGAAGGTTGACCACATATCCCAAAAAATTTGCAATGGGGTTTTGGGAGGGAAATGACCCTTTTTTCCAAAAAAGGGTTTGAAAAACCGGGGAAAAGGGAATTTAGTACTCCCCCCCTTTTCTTCCCCGCCCCCTAACCCCCCCTTTCCCCCCCCCCCCCCCCCCCCCCCCCCCCCCAAACCCCGGTGGCAAGTAAAATAAATTGATTTAAAAACCCAAAAATTTGGAAAGGGTATGTGTTTACATTAATACCAATAAACAAACAGAGAAACCATCAGTCATAAAAAAGCAAACAGGGTGATGTTTACCCACTTTCCTATTTTTTTCTTGGTGGAAACTGATACGTTTTTTGGGGGGATAAAAAATGGGGAAAATCTTTAAGACCCGTGCAAAAAAAGAAGAAGAAAAAAAAAAGCACTAACCTGGGCCCGTAGGGAAAAAAACAACCCCCAAAACACACACACAAAAAACACACAACCCCCCACACACACAAAACAAGAGGTGTGAGAGGGCGATAATTTATTTATTTATTTATTAACATTTAAAAAAAAAAATTTTTTTATTGGGGGATCATGGAATAGGCACCCATTTGCTTTTTTTTTCTCTTTTTCCATGGGGTTTAGGGTTTGTAAAAAGTTGCCCCTCGTTCCCACCTGCAGGAATTTACCTCTCTTTCGAAAAGCTAAAAAGGTTTTTTAAAATGTGCCAAAAAATTTTTTCCAAGAAGAGAGGGGGGGGGGGGTGATTTTTAAATACACAAAACACACCCCACAAACACAAAAAACACCAACAAACCCCCACAAAACCACACACACAAAAACACACACCCCAAAAAAAAAATCCTTTTAAAAAAAAAAACCCATCCACAATCATCCTGAAAATTTTTGAGAGCCCCAAAAATTGTAAGGAAATGTATTTAAAATTAAAAAAAACCCCCTTTTTCCAAATTTTAAATCCGGGGACCAAAAAAAAAGAAATGTCCCAAAAAAAAATTTGGGGGAATGGGCCAGTTCCCCCAAAAAAAAAACCCGGAAGGTTTTCCCCCTTTGTGTTAGTTTTTTAACCCCATGTCGTTTTAAACTGGCTGTCTTTGTATCGTTCTTTTTTTTGGGGAGGTATTTTTGTTAAAAAAAAAAAATTTATAGTTAAAAATTTTCCCCTTTTTTCGGCTCCCCACCAAACCTAAAAAGAAAAGACCCACGCTAAAAAAACCCCTTTTTTCGCTTTTTTTCACCAAAAATTTTAAATGACCCCAAAAAAATTATTAGATGTGGTAAAGGGTTTTTTACAAGATTTCCCCCTTTTTTTTTCCCCAAAAAACAGCCCCCCAAGGGGTTTCTTAAAATTTAAAAAAAACCCTAACAAGCAGATTGGGGGGAAGTGAAAAACTCAACCAAAAATTTATTACACAATTATTAGCAAAATTATGGCTATGAAAAAAAAAAAAGGGTTCACAATACAGGAAAAAAAAAAATGAACAAATGTTTAGATTTTTTCAAAAATTCAATTTGCACGTTTTCCCCCTTCCTCTTTTCCCCTCCTCTCCAGGGATAATCTGCAATTCAAAGGGATCTAAGGCACCTGCACAAAACACACTTTGGGAGGGAAGGTTTTTGGGTTCGAAAAAGGGGTCGGGCAGTCGTTTTTTTTAAACTTTTTTTATTGTTGCGTTCTGCGATTTTAAAAAAAAACTTTTTTAAATTTTTACTTTCTAAAAGGGGGCTCCCAGGTTCATTTTAGGGGAGTTTCTTTCGTATGCGACTTTTTCCCCCCCCCCACCCAAAATTTAAAGGGAGCCACTTTCCCAAAAATTTTGGGTTTTTTCCCTGATCAAAAAAAATAAATTAAAATTTAAAAAAAAATTCGAAAGCATCTTTTCCCCCAGGGGAACAAAAACAACCCCACACAAACCAAACCCCACACACACCCCACAACCACCCCACACACACACCCCCAAAAAAAAAAAGGGTGCCCCCCTTGCAATATAAAACGGACCCCCCCTTGTGGGGTACGGGCCCCCTGCACACATTGTCCCCCCAAAAAAAAAAAAAAAAAATAAAACCCTTTTTTTTCCCCCCCCCCCCCCCCCCCAAAAAAAAAAAAAAAAAAAAAAAAAAAAAAAAAAAAAACCCAAAAAATCGCCGCTACTCCCTCCCCACCCCCCCTTTCCCCCAATAAAAAAAAAAAAAAAAACAAAAAAGGGAAA
>JASPKP010007750.1:0-2500 GCA_030674155.1 Stramonita haemastoma
AAAACAACCCGAAAAGCAGTTAATGCCAGAGGTGTGGGAACTCTCTACTTCATCAAAACAAACATTACCATTGGATGCCTGCAACAACATGAAGCATCCCCTCTCTCCTCTCTTCTCCTTCTATTCCCTCCGGCCCAATTCTGCTCTCGTTTCTCCGTTTCTCCCTGCCTCATGGGGTAGGGAAGAAGAAAAACATCAACAAGTGTTTCTCTTTTTCAGTTCTTGGGGGTTGTCCAAAAAAACAGTACAGGATTTTGCAATCAGACATGGCCGTCAGTGCCGTATGATATATCCAAGTTTAAAGGATGGCTGGCCTTGGGGGTATTGTGAAGTTTTGATATGTCAAACATTATCAGTCAATACCTGCAACGACAGCAACCGTACTCTTTCTCTCTGTCTGTCTGTCTGTCTGTCTGTCTGTCTGTCTGTCTGTGTCTTTCTGTCTTTCTCTCTGTCATTGTCTCTCTTTCTCTCTCTCTCTCTCTCTCTCTCTCTCTCTCTCTCTCTCTCTCTCTCTCTCTCTCTCTCTCTCTCTCTCTCTCTTACTGTCTGTCTGTCTGTCTATCTGTGTCTCTCTTTATCATTCTTCTTCTCTCTCTCTTTCTGTCTCTGTCTGTCTCTGCACCCCCTCTCTGTCTCTGTCTCTCTGCCTCTCTGTCTCTCTGTATCTGTCTCTCTGTATCTGTCTATCTGTCTGTCTGTCTCTGCCTGCATGCCTGCCTTTCTGTCTGTCTGTCTGCCTGCCTGTCTGTCTGTCTGTCTGTCTGTCTGTCTGTCTGTCTGTCTGTCTGTCTGTCTGTCTGTCTGTCTGTCTCTCTCTCTCTCTCTCTCTCTCTCTCTCTCTCTCTCTCTCTCTCTCTCTCTCTCTCTCTCTCCTCTCCTCTCCTCTCCTCTCCTTTCCTACCCCCTCTCTCTTCTCTTTTCTCCCACCACAATCATTAAAATTTAACCCGCCTTGGAGTGGGAAGGAAAGGAGAGCAGCAGAGCTATGAATGAAACACTGACAGAGGGATGCTGACAGTTCGCTGCTGTGGGGGAGGACAGGAGGGTGGATGAGGGAGGGGGAAGGGGGGGGGGAGTGCTGCATTGTCATATTGCTAAAGGTCACCAACATCTTGGATCACCGTGACCTAATGCAGTGACATTGTCATGACAGACAGTCAAGATGGCAGAAAGAATGGGAGGAGATGAAAGAATATGTTTTGAGTGTATCTGAAAAAAGAAGAAAAAAAATTACTTAGACAAAGTACAGTTGAAGAAATTGATTTAAAGATCTCGTGAATAATGAAAATGGTATTTGTTTGTGTAAAGGTTTAAGTGTATAATGGAAATCATATTTCTCTGTGTTGTATCGAGGTTATCACTGTATACCTGTTTATTTTTCATCCAGTCAGTAGTAACAATGATAGCTGAAAGCTAGACATGAATAATGTATGCAGTTATTCATTGACATTAAAGAAGGTAGTCAAATGCAGCAGAAAACAAAAGCTTTCTTATGTTTTTTTGTTGTTAAAGTGGACCTGTTATCACTGACAGAATTCAATGACATATGTGTGTTGTAATGCTTGCACACACACACACTTACACACACACACACTTACACACACACACACACTTACACACACACACACACACACACACACACACACACACACACACACACACACACACACACACACTCACATACACACACACTCTTACACACACACACACACACACACACACACACACACACACACACACACACACACACACACATACACACACACACATACACACACAGAGAAACAAACAAACACACACACACACTTATATACACACAAACACACACACACATACACACACATACACACACACAGAGAAACAAACACACACACTTATATACACACACACACACTTATATACACACAAACACACAAAACAAACAAACAAACACACACACACACACACACACTGGATTAACCACGTCAAGGCCATCTAGAATGTTTTCCTATAGTTTGCTAACTTTTTTTTTTTCAGCAATCAGTTACAAATTCCTAAAATGTGAAGAGGTAGCTTTGCACTAGATGCAATCCAATCCAATCATGTTGTTTATAGCCCCCCCCCCATCTTCAACATCAATGTAAATGAAGATCAACATTACATAGCTCTTGGGATTCTGCACTATCCATACAGCCTAGAATGGAAAGGACTGGTTTGGCTTAATTAGGTTTTAAGCTCTACAAACTCTCTGTAGGCAAGAACGAAGTCTGGCCTGACCATCTTTTGTGAATGGCTTTGTTTGCAGACTGAAAAACAGCAGGCTGGGGCGACATAGTCACCCAACAGGTCCACTTTGGAAAGAAAGTTAATCTTTGTTTACTTCAACCTTTCATAAAAAGGTACAATACTTCGCAATCAGACAGATTAACAATGTAAACACACTTAAACACATTAACAAAAGTCTAAACACATAATAGGCAATGCCTAAACTTTGTACTCCCCCCAAAAAAAAATTGAC
>JASPKP010007750.1:7500-10000 GCA_030674155.1 Stramonita haemastoma
CATGTATTCTTAATGGATGAATGAATGAAGAAGTGATTGGTTGAATGCATAAAACTTTTCAGAATAATAGCCAGACAGTCAAGACATGCAATACTTTTCTCTTTTATACGTAGGACGATATCCTGTGACATGTTCATTGTACAAGATGTACAGAAGAAAATTGGTTCATGTGTTCTTAATGGATGGATGAATAAATGAATACGTGATTGATAGAATGCATAAAACTCCTTAGAATAGTATTTGTAATACCATTAATGAAAGATTTGCAGTGAAGAAAGGTATTGAAAGAAGTCAGGGAGACATTATACTGCATGAAGCTGATATCTGGAGGCTTCGTTTGAAAATCTTGATAGCATACAGCATTCACTGGTTTAAAACAGGGGCACCTGAGCATCACCGTAATGACCCAGCAGCAGTGCTGGGCCTCCTCTGCTTGATGGCCTTATGTCAGCCAATCATCAACAACTCCCTGAAAGCTGCTGTCTCTATAGGTGTCATCAGACAAGCCTGGTATTGTCTATAGCAAACTAGAATGTAACAGCACCAACATGAAGCAGAATCCCTACCAAACAACAACAACAACATAAATAAATAACCAGAAAGAAATGAAAAACCAAACTGCAATCATCATCATCATCATCATCATCATCATCATCATCATCATCATCATCATCATCATCATCATCATCATCATCACCACCACCACCACCACCACCACTATCATCATCGTTGTCGTCGTCATTAACAGCAACGACAACAAACTCCCGAAAAAAGTACAGGAAAATTGCTTTGAGATAGAAATTGATTTCCTTCAAATGACAGCATCCAAAACAACAGAGACCTTAGAATCAAAAGGGTCATAATGGTATCCTTTTCTTCGATGTGTTGCTTGTTTACTTCTTTCTATCGTTATTTCTTTCCAGTGTTTGTCTCCTTGGTTACTTCTTTCTATCGTTATTTCTTTCCAGTGTTTGTCTCCTTGGTTACTTCTTTCTATCGTTATCTCTTTCCAGTGTTTGTCTCCTTGGTTACTTTTTTCTATCATATTTTTTTCCCAGTGTTTGTCTCCTTGTTTACTTCTATCTATCGTTATTTCTTTCCAGTGTTTGTCTCCTTGGTTACTTCTTTCTATCATCATTTCTTTCCAGTGTTTGTCTCCTTGGTTACTTCTTTCTATCATCATTTCTTTCCAGTGTTTGTCTCCTTGGTTACTTCTTTCTATCGTTATTTTTCTCGTGTTTGTCTGCTTGTTTTCTTCTGTCTGTTGTTATTTCTTTCCAGTGTTTGTCTGCTTGGTTACTTCTTTTTATCGTTATTTTTTTCCCCAGTGTTTGTCTCCTTGGTTACTTCTTTCTATCGTTATTTTTCTCGTGTTTGTCTGCTTGTTTTCTTCTGTCTGTTGTTATTTCTTTCCAGTGTTTGTCTGCTTGTTTCCCTGCGTTTACTTGGTGTTTGTTTATGTCATGGTGCTGTTGGCAGTCCTGCGATGGCACTGGAACCATTCGTATCGGCGATTGCCTTTCTAATGGATCATTCCAGCGAAGTGGAGGTGGGGGGGGGGGGAGGCTGTCTGCTGCATGGGTAACAGCTTGCCCTCCATGCTTACTTACTCAGGCTTTGCACCCTAGAGCCTAGAGCGCAACTCCATAGTCTTCAGAGACTGACGGATGCCTACTACTGTTGGCAGTCAGTGGAAGAAAACAAGGTGAGAAAATGATGAAGACATTCTTACATTTCCCCTCATTTACACCATGCTCTTGCATTACATAATACAACATCTTCAATTGACCTACAACTGAAGGGAAAGAACATTTGACTCCCCCCCCCCTCCACCCAATGTGAAGTCAAATTACGTAGCGTCAAGTCTAGTCAGGTCAAGTCAAGTCAAGTCAAGACCTAGATTTTGCAATATTTCGTCTCTTTGTTCAAATCAGTATATTCAATATTGCGCAGCTTATAATAAACTGTTATTATTAACATCGTTGTAGTTCTAGCTTTTGTCATCGCCTTTCTGGTTGTTTTTGTTTTGTTGTTGTTGCTGTTGTTACAATATTATGTGGCCTACAGGATAACCATCGCCTAGAAAACAAGAAGGGAGGCCATGTGTTTGCTTTCAGCCGACCAAAATGCAGGATTATTAAATAACACTAACTGCAGATGATAAATTTGAGCATTTCTGGCTGCTTGCAGCAAATGAAATCACGATGGCAGTTACATTACAAATGAACGATTTTCTAGGCCTGCTTAGTGTTTCTTTGTTGTGTTGTTGTCTTTCTGTTTTGTTCTTGTTATTTGTTCTTGTTATTTGTTTGTTGTATTGTTTTGTTGTTGCTGTTATGGTTTTTTTTCTCACTGTTTTAACAAAAGCCAGATATTTATTCACGCTCACACTCTTTTCCACATACAGTGTAAATGCTAACGAAAAAACTTTTCTGTTCGTAAGGTGATTCTGTAGTGTGCAACTAAAGATATGGCAAAAGAAGGGGGATGTAAAAATTCA
>JASPKP010007751.1:0-7500 GCA_030674155.1 Stramonita haemastoma
CACCACACCCCCACACACAAAAATTTAACACACCCCACCCGGGTAAACCCAAACAACCCCACACAAAACCCAACCCCAACCCACCCCGTATCAGTGTAAAATGTAAATTTGTCTAGATTGTATACAAAATCAAAAAAATTTTTTTCCACCAAAAAAAAAACAGCCCAAAAGTCTCTGCAAATAAATCAAATAATTAAAAAACATGTAAAAAAAGAAATTTTGTGATTAAAGGGATGCGTTTTCCCCCCCCCCCCATCGCTAAGTCTCATGACACGATGATTAGTGCGCGAAACAATTTGGGCCAACTTTTGGGCCCCAAAATTGTTACCCCGAATCCTGTAAAAAATCCCACTTCTGCATTTTAAAAAAAAAGTTTTTCGTCAAAAATTGAAAAAAAAATTGATTAAAATTTTTTAAAAAAAAACGTTGGTAACTGTACAGCAACACTTTAAATAAAAAAACAAAAAAAAAAAATAAAAAAAAATTGGGCCCAAAAACTGTTTATTCACTCGCCAGGGGGCCCCTGCGAACTGCATGAAAACTGTGAAAAAAGAAAATGGGCCCCCCACCGAACGTTTCAGTTTCCAAAGGGGGTTTTTCCCTTTTTCGATGGGGGTCCCCCTAGCCAAAAGTTTCAAGTGATGACAAAAAAAAAGGAAACCCCCCTGTGCGATGTTTGTGGAAATTTCATTATAAAAATAAACAAGGGACATGAAGGGTTATTCTTTTTTTTTTTAAATTTGGGAAAGTTTTAAAAGGGCCCGGCTTTCTAATAATTTCGCGAAAACCCAAAGGAGCAGCCGAATTTTTTTTAAAAAAATTTTTTAAACGGATAGCTTTTTTTTTTTGGGGGCCCTTTTTTTTTTAAGGGAGACAAACAAAAGAAAAAGGGAAAAAGCAATTATTTTTCAGTTTTTTGCCCGTTTAAAAAAAATTTTTGCTGTTTTTTCCCCCAAAATTTTTCCCCAAAGCTCAAGCAAGCAAAAAAAAAAAATGATTGTGTGAATGGTTTGAATGCATGTTTTTTTTATTATTGTTTTTATCAGGATAAAAAACATTATTAAAATTTTAAAAAATTAAAAATGACACAAAGGCCCCTAAAGCTTCAGCAAACGTGATGGATTTGGGGGGACAGATAGTTTTTTAAAAAATATAGCTGGCCCCGGATTTTACCAGCTTTAAAATTTACACATTTCACTTTTATTTTAAACACTGTGCTTGTTCCAAGATGTTCCACTTTTGTTTATTTGTTTGTTTTTATGGGGGGGTTCTTTGTTTTTTGTTTTTTTTTTTTTTGGCGGGGAGTTTGTTTGTTTTTTTTCCCCGGGTTTTTTTTTTTTTTTTGTAGGTTTTTGGGTTTTTTTTGCCTGCTTTGTTTGTTTGATTGAGGGGTTGCTTTGGGTTGTTTCTGTTTTTTTTTTCTTTTCCCTTTTTTGTGGTCATTTTCCACCGCAATCCACGATCAAGGTGACCCCCCGGGGGGGGACATAAAAGGGTTTTGGGGTTTTTGGGTTGTATTTAGCCCTGGGGGAAAAATTTTCCCCAATTTTGGGGACTGTGGCCCAAAAAGGCCAGAAGGCAGGGGTCTCCCCTTGGGGGGGGCCCCCCCACTTCTTTCCACGGTAAAAAAGGGAGGGTTTGTCAGCAATTTATCCCAAAATGTTTTTCCCCTTAAGCCTTTCCCCAGGCATTTATATTTAAAATTTTTAATATATATAGGGGAAGAGGGGGAGAAGGGGGGAGGGGAGAGAGAGAGAAGAGAGAGAGAGGAGGGGGAGAGAGAGGGGGAAAAAGAGAGAGAGGAATTTTTTCTTTTATATTGAGGAAAGGAAAATTTTTAAGTGTTTTTTACAAAAACCCCCTTTGTGTTGCAGTTTTGAAATTTATTGTCAATTTTCCCCCCCGGAAAAAAAGGCCACGGGGCCACTCTTACAAAAAAGCGGACCGGAAATTTAGCAGGGTGCGCGCAAGATGTATTTTCGTGGTTCCCCACACGGGGCCTGGGGTTTTTGTCTCATTCAAAAGGGACTTTGGGGGGCTTTCCAGGGTCGGGGGGGAAACCAATCACTGCAGGTAGTTTTGGGCTAAAGAATTATGGCGCGGGGACTTCCCCCAAAAACCAAACCATGCCAGCTTCCCCCCCTTTTTTTAAACAGCCAAAGGGGTTCCTGGGTCCGGCTTTTATAACACCTTTGCTACACTGACTTGTTGACTCGTTGGTTCTTTTTTGGAAAAGTTAAAACCCTTTGGAAAAATTTTAAATTTTTGAATATTACAAAAAAGAAAGTTTTTTTTTGTTACAAAATTTTTTAGGGGGTTGTGTAAATTAAAACAGGGAAAAAACGGGTTTTTTTAAAAAAAAAAAAAGTATTAAAATTTTGATACCAAACTAAAAGGGTGGGGGGGGGGGGGATCAGGGGGTATTTTCTGCATTCTTAAAAAAAAACAAACAAATGGAAGTAAATGAACGCATAAATGGGTGGGGAAAAAATTTAGTTTTTTTTTTAAAACGATTTTGATTTTAAATTTGCACAGGATGAGAAAAGAGAGAGAATAGGATTCGATAGGATCAGGGGTCAAAAGTGCCCCTCTATAGAAAAGTGATGTCTGGGAATTTCAGTCCTCGGGCTCCCTCCCCACCCCTATCCCCTTTAAACCAATTTTTAAAGGTGGTCGAGGTGGAGTTCCCTTTTGGTGAAATGAAAAAAAAACCTTGGGGGTCCGTAGGCTTTTACAGCGGTGGGCTACCGGGAACGCCAAAATGCCCAGGGAAAACGAAAAAACCCCGGGGTTTTAAGCATTTTTGGTGGTTTGATCCCCCTTTGGGTCAGAAAAAATTTCCCCCCTGGCCCAGCCCTTGCGGGTGGTCTGAGTTGCTATTTGTTCAGATGAAAGGGGACAAACCCAAGGGGCCCGTGTGTTAACATAATTATTTTGCGCACGTAAAAAAAACCCGCGGCAACAAGGGAGTTAGTTGTCTGTCAAAAATTTTGGAGAGAGAAAAAAAAATTTACTCTGATAGGGGAAAAAAAATACAAAGGGACAGGGGAAAGGGGGGAAAAAACAAAAATAATGGGGGCACTTTTCTCTTGTGGTAAAAGCGCTTCCCCCAGGGAGGGTTAAACCCGAAATTTTAAAACAGGGAAATTTTGCTTGGGGGGGGGCTCAAAGGGGTATGCAAACAATCCCAAATTTCAAAACAATACAATACAATACAATACAATAAAAAATACAATACAATTTCAATACAATTCAATACAGCTAATTTTACACGCAAAGCAACTTTAGAGATTAAAAGTTTTTTGGAAAAATTTTCTTTAGAAAAAAAATAACTGTCATAGGAAGGGGCCCCGCTTTGAGAAAAAAAAAAAAAAAGGGGGGGGGGAGGGAGGGAGTAGGGGGGGGGGGGGGGGAGTGTTGCAGGGGTTTTCGTATGTTTCATTGAGGTGAACTGCTTAAAGTTTGAAACAGAAAAATATGGCGGTTTTTTTTATTTTTTATTTTTTTTACTGATCACTTTAAATCCCAACAATACAATAAAAACCATCTGGCATGATTTATGCTGACTTGATATGTTACAATCTACAATACATGTCCTGGGTACAGAGGTGTGTGTTCATTTTACTGAAAAAGAAAATAAAGAAGCTGCAAACAGTAGCCAAAGGGTTTGGGGGAGCATCAAAACCATGATCTCACAGAAATTGAGGGCTAGGCCTATGTGTCTCTGTTGAGACATCCATCGAAAAGGTGTTTTTTCCCTTTAACTTCACACACGTAGCCTGCCATGTCCGTTTCCTGAAAGTCCTTTAGATGAGACTATAGATCAAGGTCACAGTCCTACGTGCAAGCCTATTTTAGACATCTTGCACACACGTTAAACTGAAGCCAGAGCAGGCCCCCCTGAATGGCAGGGTAGATGGACACAATCTCCCCTATAGCATGCTTTCCTTCCACACGAAGAGGGATGGGCTCTGAAATGCCCAGTTTGACTAACCCAAGGACACTTTGTCAGAAAGTTTCGTGCAGTGTCCACAATGTCAAAAGGGGGGTTTTAAAGAAGTCAGGTCAAAGTTAAGAGGAAACTTGTCTAAAACACACACACACACACACACACACACACACACACACACACACACACCACACACCCCACACCCCACACACACAAAACCCACACACACACACCACACACACAACAAAACAAAAAACAACAACAACAACAACAACAACAAACACAGCAAAACACACTGTTACGAGTTGTAAAAATTGTTGTAGCTAGATATTTTTTGGGTGGGGTTTTCTTGGTTGTACTTTTGCTTGCTTTCTGCTTCATTTTGTTTGTTTGTTTTTTGTTAAGTTTAAGTTTGTGTGTGCGTGCGTTTGTGTTTGTGTGTGTGTGTGTTGTGTGTGTGTTGTGTGTGTTGTGTGTGTGTGTATGTGTGTTGTGTGTGTTTGTGTGTGTGTGTGTGTGGTTTGGTTGGTTTGGTTGGTTTGGTTTGGTTTTTTTGCTAGATAGGAAAACTTTATGAAAAAAAGAAATTTATTGTTTACTCAATGTACCATCTGGAAATAAATTTTGACTTGATTTGACTTTGACTTTGCTTTGCTGTTCTCTCTCTCTCTCTCCCCTCTCTCTCTCTCTCTCTCTCTCTCTCTCTCTCTCTCTCTCTCTTCTCCTCTTTTCTCTCTCTCTCACAGGTGTGTAATAACTATCAACTTGTGTGTGTGTGTGTGTGTGTGTGTGTGTGTGTGTGTGTGTGTGTGTGTGTGTGTGTGTGGTGTATACTGTATCATGAATACATGTGTGTGTGTGTATGTGTGTGTGTATATGTGTGTGTGTGTGTGTGTGTGTGTGTGTGTGTGTGTGTGTGTGTGTGTGTGGTGTATACTGTATCATATGTGTGTGTGTGTGTGTGTGTGTGTGTGTGTGTGTGTGTGTGTGTGTGTATCATGTATGTGTGTGTGTGTGTGTGTGTGTGTGTGTGTGTGTGTGTGTGTGTGTGTGTGTGTGTGTGTGTGTGTGTGTCATGTATGTGTGTGTGTCATGTATGTGTGTGTGTGTGTGTGTGTGTGTGTGTGTGTGTGTGTGTGTGTGTGTGTGTGTGTGTGCAGGCCTGTCTACCTAATGTGCAAGTGCTAGGACTATAATGTATGCTTTCAGTTTCATATCATTGTCTACAAATTTTATGTACAGTTTGTAAAGTTCTACAATAACTAAGGTGTAAAGTTAATGCTTTGGACTCTTGCCAGATACTGATAGTCCAGAGTTAAGGGTATGGGGTAGCCTTCTGGTAAGAGTGTTGCTGTTTCACTTGCAATCTGATGGCCCGGGTTTGAACCACCACTAAGATGTCTGTAACTGTGTAAGACAACATCAGTTCTGAGTGTACTCCTCTGAAAGTCCTTCAGATGAGACTATAAACTGAGGTTCTGAGTGAGAATGCATGCAGAACATATTGAGCACATGTTGAAATCTGTTTACAGTGTTAGTCTGTCACAAGACTAGCTTAGTAGGCCATTCTGTGCCTGTGGGAAATGAAGACAAAATTTAAACAGATGCACACAGTACAGGAACTAGGTGTAAACAAGTACTTGAATTCATTATCCTGAAAATAAAAGAGTTCAGAACAAAATAATAGGGGGAAAAAATCTCAGAGTGTAATGAGCTGCTGACATTTAGATTACAACTTATACATGGAAAATGAATGATGAATTGTGCGTTTTTCCAGATTGGACCAACCAACCCTAACCTGACACAACAAGCTCAGGCCGAGAGAAACACACTGGCAGGCTTTGCAGAACCATCACACTTCAATGAATTTCAGTTTGAGAATCAAAGACGTACCTTCACCAGCTATGGTATGACCATGTTTTTGTGTTTTCAAGACATTGATAGATTAGCTAAGTAAGAATAAGATGCATGAATCAAGTTTGGTAAAGTACTAGATTTGTATAGTTAGGACACATCATGTTTGGCAAAATCAGATTTAAATAGTTAAGACATGATGTATTATGTCATGTAGACCTGGCAATATTAGATTTCAGGCTTTAGTCTTGTAGTTGGTAGAACACTTAACTTCAGATAGCGCTCTCTTTGGTATGATGGCTGGCTTACCCAAGTAACTGAATGATTGATAGTGCATACTTAGGTGGCATTGTTGTTTAACTTTACATTTTTTTTGGTGTTAATTATAGAATACTGAACGATGGTCATTGCAGACTATATATATATTATATCTTATCAAGCATTCAAAGATCTTGAACCAGTGTAGTATGTTCTAGAAGATCCTAATAGTAACCTTTAAAAGTTTATGCATTGGAAAGGGTAGGGGTTTATTTTCATAAAATAACATACCTACCTATAGACAAAATATGGGCAGAAAGAATTGAATGAGGTAATATAAATACTTGTATTGAGAAGTGAATTTTTATTTATAATCAAATTATTTGATGATCACACTACATAAATTTTTAAAAGACTTAAGTACCCCCCTCCCTCCCTTCTTCCAATCTTCCTAAAGCCAAAATAACATCCATCATTTGTCAGTGACTGACTGCTTTTTCCCTCTTGATAAATTTATTCATTTTACAGTGATTCCCACTTCTGTTGTCAAATATATGATTATCTTTATACTTTTCTTTCTGTTCTGAAGGTTATGCTCTGGATCCAAGTGTCAATAGCGAGATAGTGGAGGAAAAGATGGTCGGTGATGTTGGAACTGCTGAGGAGTTGAAAGGTAAGTGAATGTATACATACATGTCTATTTTGTGCATGTGTCTTTATGAGTAAAAAGAACAAACAAACAAACCCTGTCATATTTACAGATAAATGTTCTCCTTTTTTGTGGAAAGAAATTGTCAGCTCAGGCACCATCTGTTTTAGCGGAGAAGTTGTACAATCTTTATGTTTATATTAAAAAAAAGGTATACCGCCCTGCCAAAGTGTTTATACTCTATGTGTGTTTATACTGTGTGTGTGTGTGTGTGTGTGTGTGTGTGTGCGTGTGCATTGACTTCGTTAAAAAATTTAATTATTGTTGGCTGCATGCGCAAGGATTGGTTGAATGCAAGCGCTTTGATTTGTTTTTGCAAGATATAGCGCTATATAAGTTCCATTTATTATTATTATTATTATTTTGAATTAAAGGCTGTTGAGGTTTTGAAGGCTGTTGACATTTTAGTAAGTAAGGAAGTGCCATATTTAAATAATTTATGTATGTTTTTCTCTTTTTCCCCCTTCAGACTACAATCTGGAAGTCTAGCAGTAGTTTGTTTTGATGCATTCATCTATTGCTGTATTGGGTTTCAGGAGCCCTTTCAAGATATTAGCACTGTTCTCTTTTTGTGAGAAAAAAATGCTTTCTGGAAATTTCTTTCTTTCTGTCACAGTTTTTGTTTGTGACCTCTCTCTAAGGCTGGATCTTTGTTTCTTCAAATTCTTGGTCATTGTCTTGTCATAAGGTTTGATTCAGCTTTATAAAGTGTGTGTGCATATGTGTGTGT
>JASPKP010007752.1:0-12383 GCA_030674155.1 Stramonita haemastoma
TTGGAGGATGGTCGAAAAGGAAGGAGGAGAGGTCAAGGGGAGTGGGGGGGGTGAGGGGGGGAGGGGGACGGGAATGATGCCATTGGCTTCCAGGATGAAAATCTGTCTGGAATGATCTGTTTGTTTGTCTGTCTGTCTGCCTGTCCCTCTGGAGGAGGGGGCAAGGTGTGTGTATTCAGTGGGTGCATGTGTGTGATGAACAGGGGTGGGGGATGTTGTACTAGTGTCAGAGTTAATCAATAAAGAAAACGTACAGAAGTGTCATAAAGAAAATACATGAATTAACAATTATTATGCACTTTTTGCTTCGGAAGAGATTGGTTTAAAGATATATTATTTTTATATGAATACGGTTTATAGTACACGCAAACGTTGTGAGCAGCAACAAGGCAACGCTTTTTATATATATATATATTATATATATATATATATATATATATATATATATATATATATATATATATATATATATATATATATATTATATCGTGTTCCACAGGCAGAGCATTACACATTTCGTTCAGAAGGGGTTACTTTGAAAATAACATCTGCTGCAAGTGCAATTATGCATACCAAACACTAAAGTAAAAAGTGGGAAAATGTCATGTATTGGAATAGATTGGATAATATAATGCAAGCTGGTCTTCAAAAAGCCCATTTCTACCATTTTAGAGAGATACAAAAACCCAGTAAGCCCCCCCCCCCCCCCCCCAAATAAAACAAAGAACAAAAACAAAAACTAAAAAAACAACCACAAATTTGCTTACAGGTGATAAATTATAAGCAACTCTATTAATAAACTCTAGACCGATGAAACTCCATTTTTGTTGTTTGTCTTGAAAGCATTTTCGGTTTAAAACTCAAAACATAGACTTCAAAACGTAGAACTCGTCTTTTTTGCTGCCTCATTTTTATGTGAACCCTTTGTCCTGCTGTTCCCACACTGCTCATCCCAGTCTCTCCTCTCCTCAAGCCATACCCAGGCTCATCATTTTGCATCCTCAAGTCTACAGGGCGCTTATCAATGTTAGGCCGCTGCGAGGCCACCAGCCAGAAAGGGCTATGCACAACTGCAGGGTCTTTTTGATGGTGTTCCGTATTGCCTGTTCCGAGCTGACCTACGAAGGACTCCACCAACCAATCACGCATACTGACCATTATAAATTAGTCACAGATCCAGACTGAGTGAGATATCCGTCTGGGAGATGGTGACCATCTGAAACCTAGTCCTTTCAGATGCTGTTATGTCACACATTTCACGTTCTAACCACAAAACTGTTCTTCCATTTTTGTTTTGGTTTTTGGCAGGAGGAGGCGGATTTGTTGTTTGACTACAATGTAAAAGGCATGAAACCCGCGTCTGTTTGGGATTTTTTATTTTCGCTGCCTCATCTTCTGTGACATTCCTGTCCTGCTGCTACCACGCTGCTCATTTCAATCCCCCAACCACAGCCATACCCAGCTTTGTTATGTCTCATCCTCAGGGTTGGATATCCACAAGGAACCCATCAATATCAGGCTGCCCAGGGACGGGGTGGGTGGGTGGGAGCCAGAGGGATGGAGGGTCGGGACGGGCTACCGGCCAGAGGAGCCCTGCACTGCTGTTGGGTCACTTTGGTGCTGTTCAGTGGTGCCTCTTCTGAGCTAACATACGAAGGACAGCACCTACTCAGCCCATTTGTAGATGATTTTTTTTTTTTTTTATTTCATCATAGCTGATATCAGCGCCACATGGGGCTAGGTAGACACTGCAGTCTGTATGGGATTGGGATAGGTTACTGTCAGTGACCGCCTCCTGTTCTCTCGGTCTGTCTGGGAGTGGATGATGATCTTCCGCTGTGTGTGTGTGTGTGTGTGTGTGTTGTGTGTGTGTGTGTGTGTGTGTGTGTGTGTGTGTGTGTGTGTGTGTGTGTGTGTGTGTGTGTGTGTGTGTGGCAGGGGAGGGGGGGGGTGGGGGAGGAGGGATGGAGGGGACGGTGGGGGGGAGGGTTGATGGGTAAGAGGTTCGGGTGGTGGTAGAGTGGTTGGGATGGTGGGGATGTTATGTGTGTGTATTTGTGTGTTTTGTGTGTGTGTGTGTGTGTGTGTGTGTGTGTGTGTGTTTGTGTGTTTGTGTGTGTGTGTGGGGGGGGGGGGGGGTGTTGTGATGTGTGTGTTGTTGTTGGTGTTGCTGGTATTGATATTGTTGTGGTGGTGGTGGTGGTGTTCTGATATTGCTGTTTATAGGTAACCGGTCTTTTCACTTGAAAGGGATACTAGACAGGTAGGTGTGTGTGTGTGTGTGGTGTGTGTGTGTGTGTGTGTGTGTGTGTGTGTGTGTGTGTGTGTGTGTGTGTGTGTGTGTGTGTGTGTGTGTGTTTTGATTTGTTCTTTTATATCGAGGATAATGGAATAGGCAATTATATGCTTTTTTACATCCAGTCCCCGTGTGTATGCATTTTTGTAAATGTCATCTGTTCCAACAGGCACACGATGGCCTACTCTTACGAAAAGCGGAACGGGATTTAACGAGTGCGCAAGATGTTCTGCGTGCGTTCGCACACGGCCTCGGTTTAAAGTCTCATCCGAAGGACTTTTGGGGGAGAGAGAGAGAGAGAGAGAGAGAGAGAGAGAGTGTGTGTGTGTGTGTGTGTGTGTGTGTGTGAGAGAGAGAGAGAGAGAGAGAGAGAGAGGGAGAGAGAGAGAGAGAGAGAGAGAGAGAGAGAGAGAGAGAGAGAGAGAGAGAAATGAAATGAAATGAAATGAAATGAAATGAAAATGTTTTTATAGAACATCAGCCTTGGGCCACAATTCGAAACGAAGTGGGAGATGGGGGAGTGGATGTATGTGCATATAACAAATTTGTTCAAAGTCTCACCATAAAGCAACGGTACACACTTGATACAACGCATCTTTTTCACTCTTAGATCTAGATCTACTTACTTTACATAAGTTTTGCCACTGTCTGTCTTCTTCGAGCAGCACGAAATAAAAATGTTGCTAGCTGCACTGAACCACATCTACTACGTGCCTGAAGAAGAAAAGGCATAGGCACATGAAGAAGATCTTTCAGGTAACTGGTTCGTAAATCTGTATATAATGGACAAATATATATTAGATGGTATTCATCTTCAATAACGTTTTTGCACAAAGAACAGTTTTTATTGCTGTATCTATTGAGATTATTATTTAAAGGAAGAACATTCATTCTGGCCTGTGACAGTGCAACTCTGAAACAATAATATCAATACTATGAAGATACAATTCTTTTTCAAAAACAGTCTTAAAAGATCTATATGTTGCATACCTATTACTCTCTCTCATGACACCTGACCACTCCTGAATAAACATATCAATTAATCTTTGCTTGAGTGCACTAAGGAATCCCTGAATATCACCAACACCCTGTTGTAGCCAAACAATATTAAACCCTGAATTACACAACAATTCCCTTACACTTGCTACCCAACATTTTTTACCTTTCTGATCTAGAATTAATTGCATTTCGTAGGCCTGTCTTGGCAACCTCTGATTACTCATTTGTAGTAATTTTAACCAATATCTAACTGCACAAATATATGAGTTGATGAATAAAGGATATCTGGCAACTTCCCATAAACCATTTTATTTGGTGTTTTAACAGGAACTCCCAGAAAAACGTTTACAAGCCATCAAATGTATTTTTTCTACATGTTCTAAGCGATTTACTCCCCATACTTCAGATGCATATAGCAATATTGGCTTAATTTTTACATCAAAAACTTTAAAATAAACCTGGTAAGAAATATCTTTGTTTTTTTTAAATGCTCTAATTAAACTTATTAGTGCTTTTTTCCCTTTTACACACAAATGTTCTGTACCCAGCCTATGACAAAGTTTTGTCGTAAAAACATACCCCAAATAACAATATTTATTTACAACTTCTAACTTTTTATCTCCTAAAAACCATTCCTCATCCTTACCCAAAATCCCTCCTTTCCTAAAGACCATAACTTTGGTTTTATCTGTATTAATGTTTAATTTCATATCCACACAACACTTTTGGAGAATATTCAACTGATTCTGCAGGCCTACAGGAGTAGAAGACAACAAAACAACATCATCTGCAAAAAGCAAAATGAACAACTCTACAGCACCTGGTATCAGTTGTACACCATGTTCTCCCTTCTCAGACATATGAGTTGCTAGTTGATTAATAAACATTCCAAACAAAGTAGGACTCAAGACACACCCTTGTCGAACCCCTAAAGGGCAGTCAAAAAAATCTGAATATTCGTTATTGGATCTAACACAAGATATCAAACTACTGTACATTGCACATAGGGAACAGAAAAATTTTCCTCTAACACCTTGGTCTCTAATCAATTGTAGTAGCTTGTCATGTCTTACTGAATCAAAAGCTTTTCTGAAATCAACAAAAGCAACATACAATTTTTTACTCCGCTGAGAAAAGCATTTTTGAATAATAGAGTGTAGACAAAAAATATGATCAGTTGTTGAATAATTTTTGCGAAAACCAGCCTGACCTTCTGAGATCATTTCATTGTCTTCCAACCATGTATAAAGCCGCTTGTTTAGTATTGTGCGGTAGCATTTGAAAATTGTGCTCAGCAGAGAGAGAGAGAGAGACAGACAGACAGACAGACAGATACTGAGACAGAGATAGACAGACAGACAGGGACAGAGGCAGAGACAGAGAGAAAGAGTGAGCAAGAAGACAAGACAGAAACAGAGGCAGACACAGACAGAGCGGGACCCAAAGCCGGTACACCCCATCCCTGTAACAGATCTTTTTTCAGAACAAAACATTTCATCACCTAGTAGTTGAGCAAACAAAACCCTTCGCTCTCACACTCTTTACACGCTCATTTAGCTAAATAGAAGTCATCAACACTGAAAACAACAACAATGACAACAACAACAACACACACACATCTTCTTAAGGTTTTTCCTTTTTCAGATCTGCTTATATATGATGTTTTTTTTCTTAGATGGATGGTTTGATGAAAAACAACAACAACTGTACTGCTTATTCATTGTATCATCTGGAAATAAAAAACAACAATAAAGTTTGACTTCACACACACACACACACACACACACACACACACACACACACACACACACACATTGTGGGAACAGATGACATTTCTAAAACTACATACACATGGGGACTGGTTGTAGAAAAGCACATGAATGCTTGTTCCATTATCTTCGATAGAAAATAATAAAAATAAATAAATAAACAAATAAAAGATAATAAACTC
Source organism: Stramonita haemastoma (assembly GCA_030674155.1). Lineage (NCBI taxonomy): Eukaryota > Metazoa > Mollusca > Gastropoda > Neogastropoda > Muricidae > Stramonita > Stramonita haemastoma. Next base: position 5,247 of record JASPKP010007752.1, read on the forward strand.
ACAAACAGCGCGTGCACACACACACACACACACACACACACACACACACACACACACACACACATTGACACATTTCTAACCAGCAAGTACCCGCAGCCATAGTAATGGTACAATATATGCAAATGCCGTTGCCTGTCTGCACCAATCAAACGGTCCCCGTTCTGATTACATTCCTAGGCCACGTGGTTTTAAGCATGGCGGCTCGTGCAGGCTTTTGGCATCATCAAGGAAGCATGCATGCCCCTTTCTCGTGCTCACCTAGCTAATGCAGAGTGGGTGATGATGACATAAGTACACATACATACATACATACATGTATGTGTGTGTACCCTCTGTTGTGATGTAGCTGTTGCAACGGCCTTGCCTTACTAGAACATTGGTATGGGGATTCTGAGGGTCAATTTTAGGGTTGGTTTGTTTGTTTGTTGGTTGGTTGGCTGGTTGGTTGGTTGGTTGGTTGATTTTTTCATTGGGTGTTTTTGGCCTGTTATGGTATTGGTTATGGAAGGTTTGTGTAGTACTGATTACTTTTACATCAGGCCTTTGTCTTTGTCTCTTTTAGTCTCTGTGAATGTTTGTCTGAGTGTGTTTCTTTTTCTCTATCTCTGTATGTCTCTGTTTGTCTCTGTCACTGTCCCTCTCTCTCTGTCTCTCTGTCACTGTCTGTCTGTCTGTCTCTCTTTGTCTGTCTCTATCAATGTCTCTGTCTCTGTCTCTCTCTGTCACTGTCTGTCTGTCTGTCTGTCTGTCTGTCTGTCTGTCTGTCTGTCTTCTCTCTCTCTCTCTCTCTCTCTCTCTCTCTCTCTCCTCTCTCTCTCTCTCTCTCTCTCTCTCTCTCTCTCTCACTCTCTCTCTCTCTCTCTCTGACGACCCGGGTTCGATTCCGGTCGAGGATATTTTTCTCCTGGAGTTAACATCAGTGCTAACCTCCACTCTCCCCCCAAAGTCCTTCGGATGAGATTATAAACCGAGGCCCCGTGTGCGAACGCACGCAGGACATCTTGTGCACACGTTAAATCCTGTTCCGCTTTTCGTAAGAGTAGGCCATCGTGTGTCGTTGGGAACAGATGACATTTACAAAAAATACATACACACGGGGACTGGATGTAAAAAAGCACATAGTGCTTATTCCATTATCCTCGATATAAAAGAATAAATCAAATCAAATCAAACAAAATCTCTCTCTCTCATGTGTGTTTTGTGTGTGTGTGTGTGTGTGTGTGTGTGTGTGTGTGTGTGTGTGTGTGTGTGTGTTGATTATCAGAAGCTTTTGATTTTGTATGCCATAGTGCTCTATGGTTTTAAATGTCAAAACAACTGTAAACGGAAAAGTATTGAAAATCATCATGAATATGTATGAAAATACAAAATCTTGTGTTTGTGTTAAAGACGGAACCTGCTCAGATGCTTTCACAGACTTACTGGTATTTGTCAAGGTGATTGTCTTTGTTCTGTTTTGTTTTCTATGTTTCTGAATGATTTGGAAGTATCATTATTTGACAGATAGAAATGTTCAACTTTCATCTGATGAAAAAATACCAACTAACTATTTTTAACTTTGAATTTTGCTATATGCTGATGATACTATTTTATTCTCCAATACAAAGAAGGGGTTACAAGATGCTTTAGACTATATAATTATATGTTTACTGTTCTCAGTGGAAATTTGTGACTCCAGTCAAATCAAAAAAAACATTTTTGCTGTTTACCTCCTGTTAGTAATTGATAATACTTTCGGGTGTATTGCTGTAAAAAAAAATTATACTGTTGAAATCGTTTTATTATCCATGGGGTGAAAGGAATTAAATCCTAAATCTTATGTTTATGAGCAAATTATACGAGAGTCATACAGCACATGTCACCATTCACAGGGGCCATATTGATATCCTTTGTCCTTATCTAAAAAAAAAGAAAAACAACAACAAAAAACAAAACAAAAAGGAAGTAAGGAACAGCATGCTGAAATAAAAACCTAATATAGCCAAGGAAATAAAGTATTGTATGACTTTTCCACAGCCTTAAAAAGGACACGGTAGTCGAGTGATTAAGACTGACTACACTTCTTGGGTCTATGCAGTCTTGGGTTCGCATCTCGGCGTCAGCGTCCCTTGAACAAGGGATGGGGAATTTTCATGATCTCCCAGGCCAACTCCACGTGCATACATGCTAGTGCCTTAATTCATTTTCTGTATATACAACTGTCAAATCTGAACAGCATCTGGAAGATTTAAAAAAAATCTCACTAATCTCCAAGATCAGACTAATGCGCTCCCTTGTCATATCCATATTTCTGAATGCTGTGAATCGTGGACCTTGACCGCAGATTTGGAGAGAAGAGTACAGACGGTAGAGATGAGATGCTTCTGGAGACTCCTTGGCATATCCTACAGAGACCACACAAGCAATGACAACAAGAAAACACACAACAACAACAACAACAACAACAACAACAACAACAACAACCACAACAGCAAGGACAACATTATTAACAACCACCACCACAACAATAACAACAAACTCAACAACCTTTACACAAACAGCTCAGCAAGGATTCAAACTAGAATCGTCATAACAGTCCAGATCACGAAATCTCGTGGTCTAGACCCCCAGACCCACTCGCCCCAAACCCACCCACTTAATTAAAATACATCTCTTTTACAGTTATAAGAGGAGATGCCAAACCGCTCCCTCCCCCAACACCACCACCACCACCACCCCTCCCACCCCCGCCAAAAAGAAGGAAAAAGTTTCCTTATAAAAAATTCCCGTTAACTTCCTCAAAGGACTGTCGTTCTTCCTGGTCAAAATGGCCTCGAACTTGGCCCCGACAGAAGACAAGAATAAGAGGATAATTCATTAAGTTTCAAATTCAACTTCTTTATTTCCTGTTGTCTCTTCAGGGATATGAAGGATTTTACATACATCAATGAACAAATTCATATCTGAACAATATACATGGACCATTGTAACTGGATATTTGAACAATAACAAATAATATTATCGACCAAAATATTGTCTGTTTACAAATATCAAACTCTTTGGACAAAATTTACATGTTATTTCTGATAATATGAATCCTTTTAACCACATTGAGCAGACAGTTCTTATTTGAAGAAGAAAAGAGTTGTTCATACTTCAAAGTGTTTGGATATTAATTAGCGCAATAATTTGGTAAGCATCTTTTACGAGTTTTGTTAAGCATTGAACAAACAAAAATGTACTGACATTTGTCAGCAATATCATCACTATTGCATTTGTACAGTGTCTTTCATTTCTTTAATTTCCCTCAAAATGGAGGAAATTAAAAGGCATATTTTATTATAATGTGCGAAACTGAGCGAATAGAAAAACTAGATTGGATGCCAATGAGAGCACAATACTTTTTCAACACAAAAATCGTTTTTAAAACATTCTATAAATTGGTATAAGTGTTTTTCTGCATTTACTACTATGCGGGGACGGGAATAGCCTAGTGGTCAGAACATTGCGCTGACAATTGACGACCCCGAGTTTCGATTCCCGTTCGAAAGTGGTTTTTTTCCCCTGGAATGACATTAGTGCGTGACTCCACTCTCGCGCAAAAGTCCTTCGGTGAGACTTTCAACCGAGGCCCCGTGTGCGACGACACGCCAGAACATCTTGCATCACTCGTTTAAATCCTGTTCCGTTTTACGTAAAGTAAGGCCATTTTTATACCGGTGGGAACAGATACAGTATTTACAAAACTGCATACACACGGGGACTGATGTAAAAAAGCATATAAGCTGAATCCATTATCCTCGATATAAAAGAATAGATTAAAAAAAAAAACATGCACCACTTATGAAAAATGCTCACATAAGTAACAACTTAACCACAACCTCGCTCAGAACCTCATCGTACTACCTCATAGTACTTCCACATCATCGCTTTCCTCATCCCTCCTCTGTCAGTGCAATTAGTAGGTAGCTTGGGATTTTATGTTGCAAAATCTTCAGTGGTGCCCACCCCCCCCCCCCCCCCCCCAACCCCAAAGATCTACAAAGACAAAACTATGCACAGGATAGGTGAGAGGTGAGGTAAGAAAGAGTTTGTGTGTTGAGTTGTCGTGGACATGACGTATGTGGGGGTTAGTGTTACAACATAAGGAGGCGGGAGGGTAGGGGAGGGGGTGGGGTTGGGAGACAGTGAAAGCCGAAAGTCTGTAGTGAATCAATCCTAGGCATGTCATGGGGTGTTGTGGGTGGACATTGTGGATGTGTGTTGTGCTGTAGATCAGGGGCCTGTGTTGCTTTTATTTGGCAATGGTTTGCCAGGGTGAGTACTGTCTGTTGGCCTTCTGTTTCTATCCGATGGCGATGACGACGACGACGAATGATGATGGTGGTGTTAATGATGATGGTTATGAGGTGATTGAATGATGGATGGTGGTGTGGCAACGATGATGATGACGATAATGATGATGGTAGTGATGATGAAGGTGATAATGGTGGTGATGATGATGATGATAATGACGACGACGAAGATGAAAATGGTGATGATACTGATGATGGTGATGATAATGACAATAACGACGACAACGAAGCAACAGCACTAATACCACCAACAGCTGCTAATACATCCATCACATCAAACATTACTATACAACTACTGAAGAGTGATGATGGACGACGACGATGAGACAACACGACAATGATAACGACCTACGACGACGATGATGACGATGATGCCGCCGCCGACACCCGCTGCTGCTGCTGCTGATAATGGTGAACAATGCCAGTCACAATTGATGAAGTGAAGATGTGGCGGAAAGGTCGTAGGTTCGGTTCCTGTGGAAGGCAGCGGGATATCTGGAGTCTCTGCCCCCTTACCGCCCTTCTGCCCACAGCTGTCCGAGCATGCTCTGTGCTTTAGAGAAAATATCCACACACGTCAGCAGGCACGGACACAGACAGACAGACAGACAGACAGACAGACAGGCAGACAGACAGACAGCAGACAGGCAGGCAGAACAGCAGAGGCAGACAGATAGGCAGGCAGACAAGACAGACAGACAGTCTATTTCATTAGGTCATAGCCCCCAAGAAGGATATAGTGAACAAAATCAATCATTTTATCTATTATTTATTTATTCATTCTTTTACATCGAGGATAGTGAATAAGCGTTCATGTGCTTTTTTTTTATTATACATCTATCCCCGTGTGTATGCAGTTTTTTTTTGTAAATCTACTTTGTCACCCTGAATCCCACCCGCTCATAGAAGAGAGACAAGACAAGGACAGAGAACAGAGAGACCAGAGAGAGACGAGAACACAGAGAGAGAGAGAGAGACACACAAACACACACACACACACACACACACACACACACACAGAGAGAGAGAGAGAGAGAGAGAGAGAGGAGAAGAGAGAGAGAGAGGAGAGAGAGAGAGAGAGAGAGAGAGAGAGAGAGAGAGAGAGAGAAGAGAGGAAAAGAGAGAGAGAGAGAGAGAGAGAGAAGAGAGAGAGAGAGACAGACAGACAGACAGACAGACAGACAGACAGACAGACACACAACACACAGACACACAGACACACAGACACACAGACACACAAGACACACAGAGACACACAGAGACACAGAGAGAGAGACAGACACACAGACAGACACACAGACAGACACACAGACAGACAGACAGAGACTTGCTCCCGCAATTCCTCATGATACTGACAGATCCACTCCCCCACCTCCAAAGTTCTTTCCATAATAATAATAATAATAATAATGATAATAATACTATGACAGCCTGAAGACACTGGCCCACCCCAGCCCAACAGCTCTAGCTGTCAGTCAATGATGTCAGCAAAATGCCAAGGCCTAATACATCCCCAAACCACCTGGTTATGCCTTTGACATTGCAAATGATGTGGTGGAATGCTCCTTATTCATGACGTGCAAACGCAATCCTAACATGACCACTTCTAAGGTTTCCTTCCCATAAACCCAGGCGAATCGTTGGGAGCGAAGCGAGCGAGGTGTCAAAGACCTCCGCTTCCTCCCAGAGGCCAGCATCTTGAGGGCGGCATCTATGTCCTTTTTGGTCCTCTCCCTCGCTGCTTTACCTTCTCTGTCCCTAAAAGAGGCAGGTACTTAATTTTACAGCTGGGGGAATTGGGGGAACTGTAACTGAAGCCAGGCGCAGGAACGGTCACCTACCCACAAGGTGACCACCGCTCAACGCTGCTCAACCTTAGCTTAGGGAGGGCGAGTGCTCTGACCACTGAGCTATCCCTCCCCCCTCTTCATTAACTCCTAGCAGTTCTTTTCCCTTGAATTTGATCACAGGTGATCGACGTTTTCCATTCGGAATTTTTCATAGATAAAAACAGTTTTTGTTATTATCATGCATCTTTTATGAAAAATAAACCTAAAATAACAAATTTGTGACAAAAATATTGGAATTAATTAAAAAATATACACAAAATCACCACGTAACAAAGGACGCCGACCACGTCCGTTTCTCTTCCGACGGCCATCTGAATTGTTCGCCTTCTTCTGCAACGCCCCACTCCAGTTTTTTTACGAAATTACGAGTTCCACGGCCTCTTTCAACGAAACCATTCTTCTTCGACAGCAGTGATGAAAAAACCCTGGGAGCCCGGAAAATGCTATGTCAATAGTGACACAACGAAGATGCCTCGTCAACAGACATGCAACTGCAACAAAAAGTAAATATGTCATGATTTTAAACAAATTTTTTTCTCTGTAATCACTCTTTTTGCAAAGAATTAACCAGGCTGGGGTGTGTGTACGGGGGAGAGGGAGGTGGGGTATGTGTTGTTGGTGTGTGTGTGTTTTAAAATTTTATTTTATTTTTTTATATCAAGGATAAAGGGATAAGTACTCTTGTGATTTTTTTTCATTTCCCGTCCCCATGTGCATGCAACTTTTGTAAATGTCATCTGTTCCCACCGGCACACGTGTTGGGGGTTGTGTGGGGCGTGTGTGTGTTGTGTGTGTTGTGGTGTGTGTGTGTGTGTGTGTGTGGTGTGTGTTGTGTGTGTGTGACAGTAAAGTTAGTTACATGACAAAATGTGACTAATGTGTGTGTTATGCTTTGTGTGTGTTTTGTGTTTTGGGGTGTGTGTGAGTGTGTGTGGAGTGTGTGTGTTGCCCCA